>JANVCC010000101.1:3682832-3892232 GCA_025345505.1 Todiramphus chloris collaris | reverse complement strand
GCAACAAGCTGTTATTCTCTCCTGTTTCTGGAGAGAAATATATTTTGTGTCACAAGTAGGAAGTATTAAAAGTCACTCACACTGCTTAAGTTTAGTTTCACAGTTTGTGAAAACCACAAGCTTTTAATAGATCAAATCTCAGCTTCCCCATATGCAGTTTATATTTTAACAGGCAACGTCTTGATCTCAACCCCATTCTTTTGACCACCTGTTTGCTCAGATTTAAAGACAGCTACATCCACGTGCCCGGCAGGACATGCCAAAGACAGATTTATGTCATTTAGCACCGTTTCTCAGTCAAGTTCTCCCATGTCAGTGCACTGAGTCACTCTCTTACGTCTCTACAGACCAAAGCAAGTGCCCTGATCATTGTAGTATGATTATCTCCCCTTGGAAGGGGTGTGCGTATGCGTATTTCTACTAACCACCTACTGCACAAGGGGCTTGCTTTTTCAGGCAAAAGTTTTCTCCTTTTCCTTCACAATATCCAGAAAGAGCTTCACCTCAGATGAAGGCACGGCCCATCCTCTCCTCCCTCCAGAAGGACAGGCGCAACAGGAGTAGTGAATGCCAGGAACAACTGCGTTCCAGGTCAGGGCCATTGCCTCCACGCTAGCCATTGCCCTGACTTACAGAAGAGATGCACATGGCCGTTGCCTCCAGCATGCTCCCTACTACTGCTGCTGCTTGTTAGTTTAAGATCTCAGAACAAGGAGCTGGTTGAGGGAACAGCACAGCTCCTGAAGCAGTGGGAGCTGGCAACATGTGCTTCCTTCCAACTACTCCAAGTTATAGCACTCTCTGCCTTTGACAAAACCAAGCAGCTAGCTGGTGGGGAGGAGAGAAGTCTGAGCCAAAGAAGAACAGTGAAGGCAGAAATTTTGGGCCTGGGCCTCGTAGGCAGTGCTGGCACTTAAGACACCAGACAGAGAGCTTTGCTGACTGTTGACAAGCTATTTGTCTCGTGCATGCTGCGCGCAACCTACTTTTGAAGAGCCATGCTGTGTGATGTTAGCAGCAAAGATGCAGTTCTGCTCTTGGTGGAGAGCTGTATGTCACACCCTACAAATGGGAACCACTATTGACAAGATTTGTGATAAGCAGTCTCAGATTTAAATTGGGGCAACTGCACAATTAATTTCTGCCCATCTGCTCAGTAACAACTGAGCTGTAGGGTTTTATCATCTGCTACTTTAATTTCTGCTGCAAAATAATTTATCCCTCAGAAATGGATAAAAATAAACTCCAGTCCTAGAAACACAGCTCTCAAGCAGTGCAGCAGCTTATCTGATGCACTGTGTGCATCAGTCCAGAAGAGGAAGATTATGAGCAGACATGAAACAAAAATGTCCATATCAATACATATTACCGAACAGGCAACCAAAGGGCAAGAGAGATGCACACAGTAAGTCCTCAGCTCTACTGAAAGCAGAGGAAGCTGTTGGGGAAGGGGAGGGAGAGAAGCAAGCCTGTAGAAATTGCATTAGGAAGAATCACAATCTTGGATGTTATTTAAAGCAACACATGCCACGCTTCCCTGTGCAGAAGCTCAGTCACGCAGTGCATCCCAATGGAAGGAATTCATCCTATGCAGATTTTAAAACATCCTCCACAACGTCAACAAAAAGGCTACATATTAACTAAGATACTGCAACGAAGTTCCAACCAGTCTGATCTCAAAAGGAAACTAGGAATGTATAGTTCTACTGGTATGCTTTCAAAATTAAGAATATGCACACAGAGAGAGAGGAAATTGGCTTCCACCACCTTAAGTAAGCAATAAAAACAAGTTTCACAATTATGAAGACAAAACGCAATCATACATAAAATCAGCATAAAATGCTGGGACATTATTTTATTTTCTTTTATTTAAAAATGTGAAAAACATTTGAGCAAGTAAAACCTCTGCTGTGTATTTACAAATTAGTAGCCTCTAAGACAAGATGAAAGTAGGTGTATATTATACTCTCTCTATTTTCCAAATGCCTTAAAAAAAATTCCTACTCATGAGAAACCCTCCAAAAATTATCTAACAAAACTGAGAGAATATGTGATGAGCCAGTGAACATACTTTGAAACGCAAAGGGTAGATACTATAAAAATTGCTAAGCATATCTTCAAGTGTATTACTGAAGTTCATAAAGAGACAGTACAAAGGGCTAGTACTGATCTGCAGGAACAAATGATACAAAAGAAATAATGACTTTATCGAAGTTTATATGATTAAACTCCCCAAGTTTTTACACTACTTATACTAAAAAAATACCTGTTTCCTCTTCACCTACTGCAGTTACATGTTAACGTACATACACATGCTAATCCAACAGCAATTTTAACAATCATTTTTTCTTTTCCTCCATCCTTTTGATTCAAAGCAGAAGAGCTGAATGGAACAACTAGCAATTGTTTGAAGCCACAGCTTCAGCAACAGCTGTACAAACACATCAATCTCCAGTTAGGAACTCTGCCATAAGCTTAATAATAATATATAGTTTAGCTTTGGGGCTATTACAATAGCTTTGGTCATTTTCTCTTCCCAAATGTTATGCTGTTGTAGTCCTCAAAAAACAAATTGAGAAAATAAAGGAATCATGAGGGAAGATGGAATGGCTGAAACAGGGACAAAAATAGGTCCTCCAAAATTCCTATACATAAAAAAAAGATGTTTCCTCCTTATCCAATTAATTTATATTAGTGTTAGAAACTAATTGTACCAACATTGCTTTGCATCATAAAATGCTGACCTTTTCAGCCCACACACTGACTGGAGTATTAACGAGCAGAGTCCGGCCCCTGCAGCCCCGCCACTGCTTTCAGTCTCCACACCGCATCACGAGATGGCTGTAGGTGATGACAGCCAACTTCCTCCACGTTCAATCCCACCTCAATAAGTACATTATCAAGAGCAGACTTAGATGACAGTGATTAGAAACTGAACTGGCTTTAAACTTTTTGTCTGCAGATGGAAATGTAATCGGAGCAATGCAATGAGAGCACAGGTGATTTTAATAAAGGTCAGTCAAACTGGAAATGTAAGGTTTTTTCACCCGAACTCCCAGTCAAGGTTGACTAGCAGATAGCTATTGAAACTCGTAATGCCAAGCTCCTGCCAAGAAGCCTTTGCAGGATGAAGCGGTTTTTTAAGAGATAAGGGAAAGGGAAGATCTCCACAAATTTATCAACCTTGATTAAAGACTGAGTTAAGATGGGAAAGAAAACTCCCCGGTATAGATGTATTTTAAAACAAGCAAACTATAAATTAATGGAAGATGTGACATTTTATCTCAACGTGCAATTAAAACACACTGAATACTAAACCCAGAATCAATTATAGCCATGTTTGTTAACTTCATTACACTCTCTTCAGAAACAACATATGCATTGCTGAATTTTCTTTGGCATGATAAAACCTGTATCATGCACAAAACCAACCAACCAAAAAAAAGCGCTACATTTTGCCATGCAACTTTTCAGTTGTGTTTTGGTTTTTTTCCCCCATCTGCTCTTCCCAGTAAGGGCTCAGGAGGAAGGTAATGTCATGAACTGCCTTGTCCACCACATTAGATGGATGGGAGCTCGGAAATGTTTCCAGGAATCAAGATTCAGATGATATATCTCAGCACTTGGAAACATTTCTCAGTCCCCATCCATCTAATATTACCTAAGTGGTCACAGGAAAATTATGTGATAGGATCATGGGAAGGCTGTCCAAAACTGGTTTGGAAGTAGGAATCAAGAGAAACAAAAAGGCAAAGAAAAAGAGCAAACAAGCTTCTTTTGAAAGGCAGTGAAATAGAATTCTTATTATGTGCTTTAATCAGACATGAAGTTGTGGGAGGGGGGGAAATATGTATCAATAACATCTACACAACAACAATTACTGCTACAGTAAATCACTTCTTAAAAGTTATGGGCTCAACTGTAACCCTTAATTTAAGGACAAAGTAAGTTATCTGGAGGACTTTAATTAGCTTTCATTCTTTTTCTATTGAAATACCCATTTCTTCTTTTCATCAAGTCCCTAGCATTTCATACAACGCATCTTGACAGCTGATCTCCATGAAGCTCTCTTCTTGGAGAAAACTACCCCATGAAGCTGATATGTTGGGTGGTGTGGGGGTTTTCAACCACTCATTCAAGAAGAGCTGGTGGTCTGCAATTCCATGTTCAAATGCCAGAAAATAAAACAAAGACCCCAAGTGGTTTAATAAACATACGTCACTATTCTGTGAAGACAACCAACCTTTGTGAGGAAGGATTATTAATATTACTATATGCTGTCTTTTCAAAGCAGAATGGAATATACTTAGACCACTTAAATTGTGTTCTTACTACCTTCACTGAGTGTCAGTGCGAGCCTAGCTGAGGACATTCAATGAACTGTTACAGCTGCTTGTAGCAATACTCAAAAGTAGGTTATGAACGCACCGTTCATTACTAGTCTCACAATGAGCACCTGGAGGGAACGTTCATTATGTAAGGTGATAGCTCATTCTTCTTCTGCTGCCTCAATGAAATAATTCCTTTAAAACAGAGCTGTAACACAGCAAGAGGGAAATTAAGTTGAAATACAAGTGGAAGCAGCTCTGCTTTGCTCAGTTTGAACCCATCCGTTCAATACAGACTTTTGATCATGATGCAAAACTGAATACATCAGCTGTTACAAGTATTCTCTGAGAGGTAAAGAGGCAGCCACATTTTTCTTGGTAGGAAATCAAACTCCACCCTTCTTTTCAGAGTTGTATCAACACAATTCCTTCGTGTCTGTATCTCTAGGAAGCCTCCTTGGTATTGATTACTCATTTTCCCATCATTCTGAAACTCTTCACCACTTAACATTTTGAATATGCTTCTCTAGCAATACAGGGGAATACAGCCATCTTCACAAAATCCAAAAATGCTTATATATACATGCTTTTTTCTTGTTACAGAAATGGAGTTCCATGCCTTATTACATTGTTTGCATTGTAAGTCTATCTACATTTTCTTCAGAAACGCATACATTTTCCTTTTGCATTTTTTGAAAAATCTTTATAACTAGGAGCTGAGTACCTGGTTTGAGAAGGAGCTGCAGCTAGCAGATCCATTTGAAATGGCTCTGCAGAACTTACACAAGGTCAGAGCGGAAAGTACTGCAGTGGAGGGAGCAGAATTCCAAGGATCAGAGGCAGAGAGCTGCCTGGGGCCAACTCCATACACACATCTGATTCACACTGCTGCTCAGTCTTGCCTTATTTCACAAAGCTGGTAACTCCCCTGAGAGCTACATGAATGAAAACATGGTGTTTTCAAGTGACTCAAAAGACGTATCCCAATTACAAGAGACAAAAATTAGTAGTTCAGATTAAAATATGGATAACTGTGGATCTTTACAGCTCACTCAGAGCAGAAAAACTGAGCCTCAAATCTCCACATTCACAAACAGGGATGGCAGTTACGAAAGGACATCAGTATCTCTCTTGCATAAGCTCCTACTCCTGAAAACTTTTAATTTTGGGGATGGGGGTTGGGAGGGAGGGCATTTTCTGCCAGATCAATTCCCTCATCTGACTGCATGTATAATGTTGAGTTGATGCAAGAGAAGCAACTGGATTACATGTGCAGGAGCAGGGTAAATAAGCTGGCAGTATGTGACATGTAGTTCAGTTTATACTAACCATGAAACAGCACCTTCAGCTAACTCTCTCAAGTCCTGCAGCCTGAGGATTCAAAAAAGCCATACTGCAGGAACTAAGGAAGGGCATAGAGGTCAGGAAAGTAGTACCTCTGCATATGTAACTATATAGCTGATACATGAGCTCAGTTTCAGGAGGATTTTTGTTGCATGTTCTTCGTGGAGAGGGAAAAGCACACACAGCAGATACTTAACAGCTTTCATCTGTATTCTACAAGAAGAAACTTTCAAAGTGTAGAGGTGGATCCATGCCAAGAATTACACTAGCGCATTAGTAATACTGGACTCTCCCACTGCATCCTCTGAGTCCAGTCCTCAGAGACCTCTTATCCTCTCTTGGACACCATTTGCTAACAATTACTCCATAGTAAAAGCATCCTGTTTTATGGATGAATTATTTCTGAGGCTTGATATGCCATAAAATGTTACGGAAGAGGAAAAAGAAAGATAGTTTGATTAATATACATTCTTTTAAGCAATCTATTGCACATATAATAAACATATTTCTTCAAAGCCAAATGAGAATTCTCTGTGTCTACAACCACCTTTCCTCTTCCAAAACCCAGCCCCTAGATAGTTAACAACTTCAGGGTAGTTTTTGGTTTTGTAGATTTATTCCCTGGATTTTATCCATGAGATTTGCCTCTCAAATTTCCCAAGTGAAATATAGACTTACATTGTCCACTTTGGGACTGAAACACATACATCCTGTTGTTTCTTCTAACTCATACGGTAACCGAAAAAAGATGTTATTATTTCCAATATTCAGTTGCAGACTGAAAATACTCAACAGTACCTCCAGCCAGATAACCATAAACAGCTTTGGTATTTATCCACCCTTGTCTCAAATGCAGAGCATTTTTAAGTTACAGGAATGGGTGGAATTACCATGAGAATTGGTTTCCTCCTATCATCATCGCTGCTCTCTCCAACTGATGTCAGATAAAGGCAAAAATACAATACTTACTTATTAGTTTCAGTATTTTCTTGCCAAATCATTACTCAAAAGCCCTATGTTCTTTCTCCCTAAATCTGAATGTGGTGTTCTTCCTTCATATTTCATGAATAAGTGGGGAAAAAACTCAAGATCATTTAATTAAACAGGAGGACATAATTATTAATTGCACATGTACTCTAACATTTTATTGAAGAACAAACCATATTTTTAATTCCTTAAAAATTCTTTTAGCAAAGTTGAAGCCTCAGTTAAAGTCTTCTATGAATAAAATCACGCACTAGAGTACGAACTGAATATTCAGCCTAAATCCCAAATTGCCAGTTTTAAGTTTGCAGTGGCCAGAAATATTGCAGATACAATTTTTCCTCCTTCCAGTTCAAGACGTGGTGTAGCTACAGTTATACTGAGGCATGCAAGTAAGCTTTGTTCCTCTAATACGAAAGGCTATTGAGCTCCTTGCAACATGGTCTGTACACACCAACATCTGTTTTTAAGACACAGAAAGAGAACAATGAAGAATGTTTGTGAAACCACGTATGCTTGCCAAACAAGGCTTCATACGTGTCTATGATCTTAATTTATGGCAGTAACGGTAAGCATCTTGCTGGTTGGGATTTGCTACACACACAGCACTTTATAGAACATGTTTTTTAAAAATTCTTTGGAAGGAAAAGCCAGATAGATCTAAGCCTGACTAACCACTGCAGAAACAAGAGTTCAAAAATGAAGCAAATAAGCTCCAGCCAAGACAGCAGAATGCAAAGCAACAGAAAGGGGAAAAGACTTGCTGTGCCATTAACAGATCTCCAGCTGACTAGGTAGTCAAAGCTCTGAGTACTTACTGTAAAATATTTTCCTGCAGAGCATTCTGCCTGGCATTTATTATTTGCAATTGACTTCTTTCACATCCACTTCACTCCAAGATACTCTGTACTTGTTTATAAAACTGGAATAACTATTGTTTTAGGAATTTACTGTGTAGCACTGGGGGCTACGGAGCAGTTTTCTGGGAACACAGCTCTAATGGTGGGATCAGAGCAGCCAGCCTGTCAGCATTAACTCCGATGCGCTGCTATCTTTTGAGGAACTACTGAGTGTTACTATCATTCCACTGACATACAACCCAATGTTCAGATGTCCCTTGTAAGATTACTTTCCATTACGTCCTTGATTTCCTGTTTTGCAAGTCTTCTACCATCCTCCCTCTCCTCTCAGTCCACTCGTAACAGCAGTTTGGAGCCTATCAAATAACAGGTTACAATTTGCCTCTTGCTGTTTATTTTATGTATATACACGCAGTATACAGCAACAGGTATGTAAGCTGCAAACAACTTGCTGCTTAAAAGAAAGCATCCCAACAGCTGCATCAGCTCCAGACACTGAAGGTTAGCACTGTTTTGTCCTCCAGACATTTCAAACTGTTACATATGAGAACTGAACTTGTTCTGCAACCACAGTCCAAATGCCTAGGACAAATATTGTTTCCTGTTAAAATTACAAAAAAGGAAAGGGAGAAGTTCCAACAGCTGGGTTTAACGTGAACGTCCCTACCCTTACCTCTGTGCTCCTCCAGTTGGGACTGAAACAGCACAGCTTTCCTCCGTATTACATTTCAGAATGAATGATGTCTCTAAATAAATTTCCTACAGACCAATTTATTTCCCAAGTACCCTTT
This sequence comes from Todiramphus chloris collaris, assembly GCA_025345505.1. NCBI lineage: Eukaryota > Metazoa > Chordata > Aves > Coraciiformes > Alcedinidae > Todiramphus > Todiramphus chloris. The sequence goes on along the minus strand of JANVCC010000101.1, from coordinate 3,883,925 downwards.
CTTTTCCAAGCTTTATTCAAAAACCATTACTTCTCAACAGTAATTTAACAGAAGTAACAGATATTAAACTATGATTTTCTGGTTTAGCAGCAACATTCTAAGAAAATTTCTGCTAAGCTCTTGAAACAAATGACTACCATAAATAACATTTCCCAGAGCAAGAGTTACCATTTCTCATTTCCACTAAAAAAAATATAAATACAGTAGCACATGCATTTTACATGTTTTGTTTTGTTTTCTTTTTCTAAAAGAACTTACTGTACAGCATCCCAGTAGTTTACAGAGCAGATTCATTCTGTAACTGCTCCTTTTTCCATACAGGTCCCCTCTGTCATACTCTGCATTTTTTTGACTGGGGTCAGAGTGAGGGGGGAATGAAGGCAGAGAGAGAAGGAGAAAAGAAAGCATCCCACTAAACTCCTATGATTTGGAAACATCCCCCAAGCAATCAGCCCTCCTCCCCAGCCCATTATACCTCTATTGCAGATATATGTACCTAAATCCAGGATCCAGTATTTACAGCCACTCGGCTGCCCGTTGCCACAGCAGGTAGGATTTACTGAGTGAAGCGATCCCAGAGTGTCAATCTGTTTAATCCTGTTTGGCATGGTGAGAAGTACGCTGTTCCGATACCCAGAGTTTACAAATAATCTATTTGCCCACACCCCAGGGATGTGTTGCAGCTTCTCCTGAAGGTGCTCACCCAGATAACATTACAAGCAATGCCATCAGACTGAGGAAGTCGCTATTATCTTCTCAGTCTGGTTTAGCCCCCTGCCCTGGTGTCAGAGCAGCTCCTCTCTTGTAGGGATGCTCCTCTGACTCACTGAGCACAGTTCCAGTCTTTAAATTCACATGTGGGAATAGCCAGATGCAGCAGATTACACTTTACCGTAACTACCCTAATTGAGGCTCACGTTGATCTCAAAAAACACAGCAAACCAGCTATTTTTCCCCTCAGCCTTCAGAGCAGATGCAATCTAGTACCTCTACAAAGCTTTATTGTAACTGCAATGCACAAATCCAAGCTTTAAGACCTCTCTTTTTATTTTACAGTGCATAGCTATTTTTTAAGGTTTTAGCTAAAGCCATAAAGACAAAAAAATACGGACATTTTTCTGGTCAGCTGAACCATGTAGCACTTGCCCTGGAACTTCCATTTTCCTTGACAAAATCTGTACCAAAAGCCAGATTCTGCCCTAACCTTTGTTTTCTCTTGAGCCTTGTTTGTGAAAAATAAAAAACTTCAAACACTAGAAAATTCACACCTTTTGATAAGTAAATTTAAAGATATTGCCCTGCTTTAAAATGCCTTTCAGTTCTTTTCACCTGTAACTTCACAGTCTGAAAAATACATTTCTAGTTCATCAAGATGTGTTCCTGTTCAGTAAACTGAAACTCCAAGTATTTAATTTTTTTAATCTATGCATTCTTCAGCAAGTGTACCACACAAGCATTTGTCCATAAATATTCATCTATTGGGGGTGAGGGGGTGTGTTAGCTAAATGCTTTAGAAACCTAGAAAAGATGTTTGGTTTCTTTACCTGAACACCTCATCATCTAATTCTAAAGGACATGCAAAAAGATACATTCACTAGATAGATAAAACAGCCATGAAGCTAAAGCTAGGATTAAATTTCTGTAAAAACAAAAATGAAATGCTTTCATCATATCGTCATGAAGAGAGAGACACAAAATGAGATTTAACAATCAGTACTGTAAAATCCACAAGCATGTACTGGGAAAGAAGAAAATAAAGCAGTGAGGGGGTTGCCAAAGATAACAACACAATCAAATGCACGCAATACGAGGATAAATAGGAATTTTATGTGGGGCTAATAGCGTATAGGGTCCCAAAGTCAAAGAAGGCATACCACTGGCACTTAATACAAGCTGGGCACACATGTGTTATCCTGCTTACACTATTAAAGAGTTGTGCTCATCCTCTACCTGTGACTCAAGTTTTGCTTTCTTCATGTTTCTAAGGAAAGGCACCCGAAGTTTGATTTAGTTTCTCCTCCATAGCCTGCTGCACTGAAACCATTAATTCTGATTCCTGACCTTTTTTCTTCTGACCCAAGATGACTTTCAAATGACACTGAATTCCTAAGTGGCATGCAGGGGGGGGTGAGGGGGAAGCAGCCGAAGAAAAAACCCTCTTTCTTTAGGGTAAGTGATCTTTATAGTTTGCCACCTATAGTGAGACTTCCACTCAGTCTAGTTTATGCTTCATGGAATTGCAGAACATCTGAAAGTGATTCTAGTTTCTAGTTGAGTAAGAAAAAAAATAAATGAAACAATCCCTTTCCTCTACTCCCTAGAAGTTCCCACAGACATCAAGCATACTAAGGAATATCCAGCCATTCTTATTGTACTTAGACTCTCACATCTTTAACCAACATTTATAAAAAGTTAGTGAAGTTATCGATACAGCTTTGAAGTTGTGATTTCCATGCATAAAAAAGCCTCTGACTAAAACACAGCTACATCTATACATAAAAGTGGTTTTGGGTTAGTTTTGTTTTGCTTTTTAACTAACTGCATGTAGACTGACCTTATAACAGCAGTACTATATATGCAGGAAGGTATTTTAAATGCTCTGGGAACCACATCATTTGCAGCTTGCCTATTGCAAAAAAGTTCTTCCATTCCTACTCAAATCAAACACCATTATTTTTAGGTTTTGCTTTGGTCCTTTCTCTTCTCAGAAGACAAACCTGACAAGTAAATCAAATTAGGTGGAGGAGAGAGAATGACCACATAAACCACTACATAAAGCGTTTTTCACAGCTTACACAGTTAAGAAGAAAGGATCACAGATATGCAGTTGGTTTTGATACATACAATTGTTGTAAAAAGCAATTACTCCCCACCAACACTGGGATAGTGACAGCACACTCCACATGAACATGCTGCAGAGAGACTATAAAACCTCTCAATGAATAAACTGGAACAATAGCTACAACTTCCTTACGGTCCAAGACAGAAAGCTCAGACCTGTAATTTCTCCTACTGAAGTATAAGCAGAAGGGAGATGGGTTCTACATCACAAAACTTCTTAATTTTATATGCAGGGAACAACTATTTAGTACCACTGTTACCTTAGATCAGAGAAACACCTGAAGATGCATTGCAATTCTCAACTTCCATCTGAGACGTTAACCTGTATCAATGCATGTAATTTTAAGCCCAAACAGGCAGCCTATTCATATGTTTTTATGGTTTACTCCAGGATTTACCACAAAGCTCTTTTTGTCCATTAGGTCCATCAGGTTTTCTGTGTTCCAGAGCCTTAACCTGCAGTAGCTCTTTCTGTCTGCTAGGCAGCTCTCCCTGTGGCTCCTCTCATCAGCAAATTTTTGTAGGATCTCATCCTTGGCAATAACAAACTAGTCAGTTAATCTTAATTCTGCAGGCTAGAATAAGTCAATGTGCAGAACACCCTTAGGCAAAACCACAGCTGGGCATGGGGCACAAGCTCAGCGCAGAAGAGGATGTACTGCATGGCATGTTGCACAGTAGTGCTGAGCTGCCCCCTCTAGATCTGCTCCTTAAATATTTGCAGATCCCAGCCCAATGGAACAACAAACTTTGATTAAATTATCAAAGAAAAAAACCTCATATCCTGACCTATGTTCTTTGACAGCATTTAATTTTTTTAGGTAAAAATTAACTGTTTCTTTTTTCACCTTACCTGTGTAAAGCAGAGATGAATTTTCTTGGCTACACATTTTATATTACTTCTTTTTAAAAAGGAGGCAGTTATCAGCTTCACTTCTGAAAGTGAAGTACTGATGAAAGACCCCTAACAATTTTAAGACGTTTAAGTTACTTAAACCTATGCCAAAGTAAGTGTCCAGGTGAAAGCTTTGTCAATGGCTATTTAACTGACGTTTTAAAATTCCAGGCAAAAGAGCCCTCACACTTTTAAACCAGCATTTTGTATGAAAAACTACATCCCAGTGAGTAAACAAAGACAAAACAGAAGAGCACTGTATATCCTCAGTAGGTAAGGCAGCACATAAATTGTATGATACACATAAAAGAAGCACCACACACCCGTATCTATTGCTATAGGGAAGGAATGGGATCAACTTTCTGCAGTTAGTCTCAGGCCTCACTGATGGACAACGTCAGACTGCCAAAACCATTTTAAGGCAGTAACATTTTGCCAGCTCACCCCAGAGCAGAAGTAACAGTTCATCAGTCTCTGCCATTGACAGCCAACAAATTACCTTGGTACAGCTTCAGCTTCTGAGAGGTACCAGCTCCGAATTGCAGCATCTGCACCCACCGTTTGCCACTGTATTAACCTCCCTATGGAAGTGCTACCTCATCTGAGAGTATTATTACTAGTCTTGCACGTAAGAAGGGAAACATGCATTCTTTCTGTCATGTAAGAGGACAACTGGAGTTAAACTGCCTGCTTTTCTCATACTGCAAGACATTTGCCCAGTAATAGAAGTAACAAATTATATTACAACAAGGGTAAACAGCATTCCAGGCTAATCTTTTTAAGGCTCCATTACATTTTACACCATCTAGGGGAAAGCAAGCAGAACAAGAAAGGGAACCTAATAAAATGCTGAATTTCATTTTTAAACAGCTATTTTGAGGTGCCCGAGAGCCCAAAAAAGAAACCAAAGAGCTAGCTCTTTTTCCTTAATATCTACCTTTTGCAATAAAAAAAAAAAGTTTCACAGATTATACAACTCAAAAACTCAGGGTTGTTCTCCAGCAAAACTGAATCTTTTTCTCCAGAATCTTTCCCCTTGTCTTCCAGACATTCCATTTACAAAAGCAATTAATATATTTTTAAATCAGTACTGCAAAGTTATTTTTAAAATTATACTTCATTTTTAGAGTGGAAAAGTGTATATAAGATAGCTGAAATGAATACAGGAATGAATTATTTACTCAGTTCTGCCAGCATCTAAATGTCTCGATTTTAAAACCTGTTCTGAAGTGATCTTTGAAACAAATGCTCTCATCATTTAGAAGTGCACAGTTCTTACAGTTTTAAGTCACGATTCTGCATGTGGGAGAGAAGAGATTCAGACTTTTCCAAAACTATGAAGGACCAAAGACCACCCAGACCCAGAAGTCAAAGTTAGACATAAATCCAAAGCTATTAAAATTCTTGAACCAAATTAAGATTGGACGAACCAACAGGAATTTTATTTACAATATGCATTTCCCATTACAATAAATAAATACATAAATCAAGCAGACCTTGCATACAAATCCTATCTTTGGCAAGTGAGACACTCTGCCTTACACCAGAATACTCGAACACAATCATGAAATTACAGAACAGCAAAAATGCATCAATAAATAAATCTGAGGTTGAGTCTTCAAAGGTGAGCTCCCACACTATGATGAAAATTCTGAAAGAAGCCTAACTTTGCATTTTGCTCAGTGTATACAATGTGTCCACAGTTAAACTGCTTGAAGCACAGCTGCACCACTAGGATCTGGTTTCTTCAGCTCCCCACACAAAGATCATCCTGTTCCCAAAAAATAGCCTTGCTGCTCCTCCTTCTCACAGATAACACTGCCGGTCTGCAAGGAGCGGAATCATTACAACAGTGGCTCTTTGAACTTGCATTCAGCACGTTGTTTCCTGTTCTTTACTACCAGTGCTGCCAGCTGCCAGAGACACTTTAAATTGAATCAGTCAGAAATTGTACTTTGCAATGAATTGTGTGAACATCCTTAATTTGAGATTTCCAAGAACTCCTTTCAAAATACTGGGGTGTTTCAATGAAAAGAAACCCAACCAACAACCACCTCTAAGAAAATATGCAGGCTACCTAAGTATCTGGCAAACCTGGGAAAAATATTTTCTGACTGAGGGTAAAGAGATATTTTCAGCTGGGTGATTAATAACGTTCTCTTCTACATCTTGGGTAAAACATTTGTCAAAAGCAACTGATATCAAGACACTGAAGTACCAAGGCTTTAATTAAACTTTTGGGAAATGAACCATTTATTCAACTATTCAGTCATGAAGGCCAGGATCTAAACAAGTCCTTCCTGTCTCTAGCTTTGCAGAACATGCCCTAGCTGTTGCTCATGCCTATAGTAAGAAAGAATATCAAGAAGCACATGACATTGTAAACTGTCTCCCATCTTAATCATTTGGCTCTTATTTTCTTGCATTTTTAATTCTATTCTGTGCTGTAGCCAAGAAATTGGAGCCTGTGCACCACTCCCAAGAATGAAGAGGCCTTTCAAAGAAATGAGGAGATGTTCAGTGTCCCTGGTCTTCTGTTTATCTGGAAAAGCTTTGGGAAAATTCTGACTCCTCAACACAGTCATCACTGCAGCATGCCAAATCAGCTTGAAGGATCCCAGCCACTGTCAGTAAAACCACAACAAAACAGCTTCATATAATTCAAACAAAATCTTTTGGATGAGTGTAAGGAATCTTGTTCCACATATATTCACTACTTAGCAAGGGGTGGGAGCGGAGAAGAAATATGCCATTCCTTATCTCAACATTGGAGAAAACACAAAAAGTGTTTCAAGGGAGAAAATACTTGCTGTTCTTATGAGACATATTGAGGAAACACTCATTTTTGACATCAGTTTTATTATCCAAGTTACCCTTCATCATCCTTGTTTTTATTCATTTGAACTTTCTAATGTAGTCTCTTCAGCCATATTTAAAACACCCTTTTTTTTCCTTTCCCATGCCAAAGAAAGAAGGAACCAGCTTGCTGGTGTGAAAAAAAATTTGGTCAAAACCAGGTTTAATTTTACAAACCAGTTGTAAACTGCACATACAGGAGTTAGGAATCTTTTTAACATAAATCTCTTCGTTAATTATCTTAACTTTAAATGCATGCAAAGACAAAAGGAAAGCGTAAGAATATATTCATCAGAGGCGTTCAGAACATTGAATAATGTTCTTTACTTAAAATTCATTTCTTTTAAGTCACTTAAAAGGAAATGAACAGTTCTAGTAACCAAACTAGGTCATTAAAAATAAAAGAAATGCTTTTAAAATTGTACACCTAATCTCTGTAAGAAATACTAATGCCGAAGTTCCATACATATGCATCTGGAGGAATTGCTTCTGCAAGCTGTGCAGGCTACCTGCTGGTGGGTATTACTGACTGAAGCATTTCTCTTACTCCCCTTCTGATAAATTAAAACTGTACAAATGTGTTTTGGTTAGCTACAAAGGGTTACATCAATACCTCTCCTCCTTCTGCCTCTGCTCAGTACTGCCTACAAGAAGTCATGCCCATGTAACAGACCAAGTTAAGGCACCCAGCACTGCTAAGTACGACAGATGGAGCCCAGCCACGACCCAACACCCTGCTGCTTCTGGAAGCAGGAAAGGCACATGGGCACTAAGACCACCTGTCTGGATTTCAAACATTTAATAGGAAAAACTTGCATACTTTCACAGCTTCCTTTATTGTATTAAAAGATACTTTAGATACTCTGCACTACATCTCACAGCAGAGTAAAATCAGAAATGGGCATTTTCTCTCTCACTCCAAGTCTGGATTTCACATGCTGCATTTCTGTAAAGTATAAATAAATAATAAATACAGTGAAGTGTATTTGGAGGCTAGCTTTGCCACAGGGCAAAGAGAAAGAAGGGAGCAAAAAGTCTGCAGGACACAGGTTTATTATTCTACATTGACTATCAGATGTTAAAACACAGCAACGCTAGAAAAAGCGTACTGCCAAACAATTCTGCAACTGTGTTTCTGCACTGTAGTTAACATTTTTTATATCTACTCTGAATTTTAGGTGTATTGCTACTATTTTGAGTGCACATTCATTAATACAGATATAATACCAATTTGAAACATGCTTGTGTTCTTTCCTAGCCTGTGTTTTTAACTTTTTCAGTACTGAAAAAGATAAGACCTTATTTCTGTTTGGGTTACACAGTACATGTTTTACATCCATGTAAAAGAAAGATATCTCTGAAGCAAAAAATGAAAACGGTTCCACAGTTCACAGAATTGAAAGGGTATAATTTCTACAAATTACACTTTCACCACTTATTAGAACTGTGAAAATGTAGTTATGAAATAGCCACTCTAATTCTCTGCTTTAGATATTTCAGAAAGCAACTACACTCAGTTAAGACAACAATACTCCTTTAGGACAGCAATTAAAATTTAAGTGCAAGAAAATCTTTTGATTTCCACAAAATTTTTGCACATTGTGTTTCCCAGTTAGTTCCTACTTAAAAAAGCATGTAGGTTTTAGATTATTAATAATGTTAACTTCCTGAAGCACACGAAAAGACTTAAACAGGTTCCATATCCTAATACACATGCCTCTTGATGCCAAAAATGAGGTTAGTGTTCTTCTGAACTTAGAACTTTTGTAAAAGGTAATAAGCAGACAATCTGACAAAACAGTGCTATCTCCTTCCGATATTTTGCTTTATAAAATTAATAAAATGCTTCTACATGAAAGATGAGCCTGTCAAAACAGATAAAATACTTATCTTCAATTAAAAAAAATATCATAAAGGAAATGCATATGCCTGTCATCACCCCAAAATCTTCAGTTTGGCTGTGTTATTCCACAAATGCCAAAAGAAGATAATAAAATACTACTACTATTACTGTACTCCAGTTCTGAGGATTGTAATCATAGCATAGTCTTAGGAAGATGATGTGAGTGAGCACTGGATCCCACAGCCTAGGCAAGCAACCAGCATGCACCTCCAGGATACAATCTGTTCTAAGTACTTGTATTTTAGATGTTACTCTGAGCTCTGAGTCAATGGTTTCCAAACTGATTCTGGTACAACTGCATTTACTGCTGCCACATCTTTACGATGAAAGGAGAAACACACCTAAGCCTGTTCGACCAAATCAACCAGCATTTAGAATACGTGTATTTTGTTACCCCTGAGACAATGAGAAGAGATAGCACAAAACACAACAGTATGGACTAACAATCACGTCAGGCCATGGTAAATAAACTCTTCAAAATAGATTAGCTACTGATATAGAAATTTTAAGATATGTGGTTCATGATTCAGTGCTTTTCTCCAATCAAGCTGTTCTGTTTAATATTGCCCGAAGCATACTTTGATCTAGTTGAGCAGTCTTTGGTCTTTTCTGGGTGGGTTTTTTTTGTTTTGTCTTGACTTTTTTTAAAAAAAAACCAAAACAAACCTAAACCCCAACTTCCAATTAATATGCTTTTTTTTTGCTCATGAGACCTGCTTTCTTTCCCATTGTCTTTCAGGATCTTTCTCATCACTACAAACTCCCTACATGTAACATGTCTAAGAATTCTTTCCTATTACTTAGAAGGAGAAGAGCAACAGCTTGAACTTAGACCTTGACAACCCCATTTACTTTCATGTCCCTTAAGCTTTCTGTAGAAACCAAAAGATGACCATTCAGCTTTACAAGTCCTTCCTTACAGGTGGCTTCCCTAGCAGTTTGCCTTCCTTCAGCATATTTGCAGGTTCTTACACGCAACTAGATTTCCCTAGACTGTGTGCTTAAGCAATCACTGATACTTCAAAGCTTGTATTAACAAATAAGGCTATGATCACACCCAGCACTGCACAACAAGAACGCTTTTCATGATCAGAAATACTCTTTAGGATTCCTTTCTATTTCTTAAATGGAATGGCTATATTTTAGGCAAAATCTGAAGCATTTCTGATATCCCCACTGACACTAAGGGGAGTCCAAGGCTCCAGAAAACATTTAGAACATAACAGGTCTATGCTGGCAATTCTAACTTTTAGCATAGGACCATAGGATAACTCCAGTTGAAAGGGGCCTCAAAAATCCATATAGTCCAACCTCCTGCTCAAAAGAATGGTTCAGTTATGAGATTAGACCAGTTTATTTGGGGCTTTGTTTAGTCTGTTCTTGAAAACCTGACATACTTTTAACCACTGCTTGTAACAAGGACTATTTCTGCTGCACCATAAATGGTTAACACAGAGTAGGTTGGACAAAGCTGGTTTACAACCAGAGGAAAAAGGACTACAGGATTCTGGTCATCAAGGACAACTTCATAATAAGCTTTCCTAAGGCAGTCTTTACTATTATGCCTGCATATCAGTTATATAAATGTCTGCTATTGCTACAGGGGTTAACCATGATACATAGAACATCAGTACAGAAAAATTCTGAAAAATGATATGAGTACCTTTTCTAGGATCATGAAATGTTTCTATGGTGCTACTCACTTATCACAACACCTTCTTCTACACAGTTTCCTGTAAGAATTCCATCATTTATTTGTGTAACTTCCACATTAAAGAGTGACGAATTTATGTTCAATAGTTGTCCCAGAGAGAGCAAAGTATCTTGTTACTTGTACTCAACTAGAAGCTAGGAAAAAACACATGTCCCAAATTGGAACTATACTTATATCAGTGAATATGCACTCAAAATAGTAGCAAAACATTGTATAACAAAGGGGCGATTTGAAACCAATGCCAACAACTTAAGAGACATCAAAGGCATCTTGTTAAAAAGCTTCTGATAGAGTTGTGTTAAAACTGGTGCAACATTTCTGGTTTAGCATTCATAACAGAGACTGATATTTTCCTATTTGATTGAAGGAAAAGTGAAATAAAGTCAATGGGGCACGGAATTTCAGCAGCCTCCTCACAAAAACAGAATTGGAGGAAGTCAGTGGAATGTTAAATCCTGCTACTTCCACCTGCAGGCTTTGATGAGGACAGATTATGTGATGCAATGTGATAATGTTCTGAAAGGTGCACAAGCACATCAGCTCTAGGCTGCTGCTCAAATATTCTCTCTTCATCACTAAACACAAATACTCCTTCCAATACCAAATTTAAAATATGAGCCACAGCAGCAGAAATGTCAGAAAACTACAGAGGTGGAAAAAGAAAAGACCACATTATGGACACTGTCAGTATCACACAGTTCTGTGCAAAAGGAAAATGCACCAGGTAAAATTACCCAGATGGTCCTTAGAAATGAACAGTCACCCCAGCTGCAGAAAAATACACACCAATAGCTCCTTGTCATCTGTCATGCAAAGGCAGTTACCACACAGCTATGACAACTCCATGTCTCTAAGAGCACTCTTCTGTGCAAAAAGGTGTCCCTAGCCCCACTCTCCCTGCCCAACTCCTTACTGAAACGGAGGGGAAATGCTTTGACTTGCGCTCAGGTGCTCTATGGAGCACCAGCTCTGAAGATTTACTTAACCCAAATGAGAATATGGTAGCAAAGACACCCTCAATAAGTAATGCTCAGCACTGAAGAAACTTTTTCAACAGTTTGTTGCACCTGCAGAGGGACAGTTAAGGAAAATAAAAACCACTCCAGGATGCTTTTCTTCAACTGCAACACACAAACAACATTTACAGGATATGATTTTAGCTTGCACTCTGTTCTGCCTCAATACCTTGGTTAGAAAAAGCAATTGCTGTCAGAGCAAGCCTAATTGCAAGCAAAATAACAACTCTCTTGGGGAATATAAAGCCATCAGAATTGCTGGTTTATATCCACCCTCTAGCTCCCAAAGATCAGCTGTGAAAATACATCTGTTCCAAAGCCAATACTTTTTACACACCGATTTCCTTTCCAACTATGATATAGAAGAGAAATAGATTTGGCAGGGCAGCTGGGACCAAAAGTACATTTGAGACAGTATTATAAAATGTATTCTTTTGCTCTAATACTGAGTTCCCGAACAGAGCAAAAAGCTTTCATTACCTATGTACAAAAATCCCAGAGACAAATTAACCACATACTGATGCCCATGAAGAGTCAGCATGGGGATATGCAGATATATCTGATAGGTCTTCCTGGGCTGGGTTATGATAAAAGAGTACTGCAGGAGTTAAAGGTGGGTTTATGCAGAAATAGACCCTATGATGTTTCAGAGCACATACAAAGTTGGTTTGGAGAGAACTCATCTAGAAAATTCAAATGCTAAGATTCATTCAATCTCTTTATCTAGTGCTGGACTGTACAACACCAAGGAAGCCGTTCATACAGGCTTTACTGTTTATTCAAGGCTGAAATAGAATTTGGCTGTTAACTCTGACCATCTAATATAGTTTGACTATAAAGCTCAATGCAAAGATTATGATCTAATGGACCACAGTCAGTTGCTGACATTTTATTTAAGTTTACTTATGTTCAAACCATGTTTTTAACTGCAAACTCAACTCAAACCACAAGGTAGGAAAGCCAGGATAGAGGATTCTTGTTTTACTTTATACTGCAGCTATTTTATTTACCTGGACTAAAGCATGAGAACATGTTTGAAAAACCACACACAGACACAGAATCTGCAACTGTCTTTGGCGCTATTAGACTAGTAATGCTTTTTGGTAAAATACTTGTGATTACATGGAAATTTCTGATTTATTAGGCTTTCAAACCAACTGATAATTATGAAGTTGAACTTCAGCTATTAAAATGCCTGCACCTCTGTTCAAGCTCAAGTCTGTCTGATAAATAAGTTGAACTGACACTGCAGCATGACTTTTACAATTTTTTGCTAATTTAGATGAGTGGAGTGTGAAATCCAACTGACTGCTTGGCTTTGCCTCCCATAAGCTCCTCAAAAGGCTTTTTATCAGCTGGTTATCTGGCTGGGCAGCCTGTTATTTGCAAATTCTATGAGGAGGTATTTGACTCATCAAGGGATGGGGCTTTTTAGTCAGCATCTTGTACAACTACAACATACTCCTCAATACCACTTTCTGCATGTGATGAGGTCTGGCTGTGTGGCAGAAGCAGATCCTTTTCTCTATGCTGCCCTGGAAACTACAGCACCCACCTTTTGCCCCGTGGCCCCACGGCAAAGCAAGCACCCACCTACTCATTGTTAAGAGTTACTTTCCCCTCTGGCCTGGGCTGTAACTCATTTCCTGCAGCTGCAAAGGCTGTCAGACAGTCTCCCAGGCAGCGCTTTGGCTCTGAGCCACGGGTGGAGATCCTTTTTCTTTACACATGCCCCATGCTTTGCTTGCTTGCGTTCTCAAAACAGCAAATCCTCCCCTTCTACAGCCTCCCTCTGCCTGCAAGCAAACAATTGCTGCCCAAGTCATCCTTCTTTTCTTCCACTACAAACAAGGAGCCCTTCTTCAATTATTCAAACTAGATAACAATTTTACTTGATCAAATTCTGCTGTTGCTGCTGTCCAGAGCTTATTCTTCCTACTTAACAGTCTTTGGACTTGACATGGAAGCACTTCATTTCTCAACCATAACTTTCAAAGCTTTCTATCATATGTGAGACACTTGACCTTTACTCTCTCCCTCCTTCCCTTTTCATCTAAAATTAATATTCTGAACAGAACTTCTCCAGTTATATGAGAGCAAGCTTACTTAATGTAATAAATTCAAGACTGCTTTATCCCATTCTGTGCTCTCCACTATAAAATACATCTCTTTTCTGGGGAAATACCTCCAGATCACGCATGCAATTTTCTTTTTTCATAATTCCTGGATAGGAGATCCCCATACCAATTCAAGAAGACCTCTGACGCATGCAACACCTGCCCTACATCACTCCTTCCCATCCTACAGGTGTAGAAAATGGCTTGCTACACAGCTCTTTAAACAAATTTGTCAAGCTTTGTCTTGGAAAGCATAAATAGACAAAAGCTGAAATACACAAGCTGAAATAATATTTTTCTATTTGTGGCACCAGTCAGGACAGCATCCTGAGACTAAAATCAAAAGCTGGTATTCAGTGCTGCAGTGGTATGTCACCATGTTACTAAAACATCACGTACCTTTCGGATCTGAATAAACTGTACAGGCACCTGGATTATAATAACAATGTATAAAACAGGCAGACATTGTACCTTCACGTAAACAAAAGATCTCTGTGTCCAAGTTTTGAACGAAACACATAGTAACACGAATAGGTAGGTGATGTGGTCCAAAAAAAACCCCATATCTTACAAAGAAGACACGTAAATGTAAGCCTCATGAGTGAAGGCCAGTTACAACCTTTGTAACGCTCCAAACAGTAGCATCTACAGAAAGGATGTGATGGACTATCACAAATTCTTCAGACTTCATATAGTCTTCAGATTACTCATAAAGTACTTCTTGGAAAATACAGTGAGCTTCTGATCTAAACAGGCAAGATATTCACAAAAAAAATTTAAATACGTGCCAATTTTTCAGAGCTTAAAAGTTCAATTTTGTTATACTGAATCCTGCTCCCTGCCCTTTACCTACAGCTCTAGGGCTGTGTAAATGCCCTGCATACAAAGGAAAGAGAACTGCACATATAAAAAGGATGTGCCACATAATGAAAAGAAACCCTTGTTAGAAAAGAGAGAAGCACCACATAAAACAACAGGAACATTCTTTCTCCCCCACGCCCAATAACATGTGGGGAATCATAGCAAAAAAAAACTGTTGCCTTATGTATTACTTGTGAAAAACATGTTCTTCCAAAGCTAGTAATTTATTTTTTGTAGAGTGCACCAACTGTTACTCAACCTCTTCACTACCCACTTGTTTGTCTTTTTTCCCAATTATAAAAGGGATTTAGATTTTTAAAAATGTACTGATCTGTAAACCGCACGTCACATCAAATTGATTAAGTGACCCAAATAACTTACAAAAATAGATCTGATATCCAGCAGAGTGAGCAAGAGGTCTGGAACCTGCAATCAACCCCCTAAATGACTATCCACTGAGTGAGTGTTTTTTCTGTGTAATGCTTTCTCCAAACACTTAAAAACATTTGTTAACTCCTATAAAATTCTAGGGATTGAAGATACTGTAAATGGATATTGATTGTTTTTTAATCCATTGATACTGATTAGATAAAGCAATACACTCTCTTAAGAGGACAAGTAACACTTGTAGGCAAGAGTTAAGGGTAATTTTTGTGTCTGTCTTCTAACATGGGAATAAAATGACGTTACCTTTCATAGTTGACAGATAATACATGGACAGACACAGAACAACCAAGATCAGCTGTCAGAACTATGCTTCACTGGACATACTTTCTGCTTTAGTAATCTTTCATGATACCCTACTTTGGATAATAATTTCAGATTATTTAAGGCATTAAATATCAATCAACATTTCTGTACTCACCAATGAAATGTGGTTTTACACAACTGAAAAAACAGCTGTAAATTAAAGAGGTTTGCTAGTTCAAAACTTTGAAGTTCACCTCTGATATGCTGTTGCTTTCCAATTTGTTCAGCTGGCAAACAATATTGAGAAACACTGTTAAAAAGATGAACATTATAGGGTCGATAGATACTGAAAGGAGGGCAAGACTCTTTGCTTCAACAAGACATTTGTATAGGCTAAGCACTCAACAACCAAGAAGCCACCCTCACCACTTCTGATGGCGATCAGCTCCCTTTTTCTTTTGCAATTACATAAAACCCCTCTCTCCCAGAGCCTCTCACATGGTTGCTATGCCAGATGTGCAACTTCCAGGCTTGTGTCTACTGCACGTTGCTACTCAGATCTGGTGCTCAGACTGAACCTGGCATATGACATGTATTTTCAGACCTAAAAGCTCAAGAGGTCAATATCCTAATTGTTGAATCATTCCAAAACTTTGAAAGTTCTACTGAATTATAGTCAAAGGAAAAAAAAAAAAAAGTTCTGTGTTAAAAGGACTGAAGTTGCAGAATCAAGCACTAGGAATCTAGGAAATATAACATTTAAAAGTTGTCCACCCAAATACATGGATTGCCTTATATTATGCAAGAAATTCACTTGCTCTTTGTTATAGGGTTGTTTTTTGTTTTGTCTTGTATTTTAGGACTGCATACCTCAATCAATGCCTACAATAAACAAATCAGTGATGATCATCTAATTGTTTTTTCCATTATTCTGATTAGCATATCCCCTAATACATTATTTAAAGATCTTTAAAGGCAGCACTTGAGAATGAATAATTGCTTTTTGGAATTATCTGAGGTACTTTTCACTGGGGGGGGAGGGGATAAAATCAAAGCACTCCACTAATTTTGGTTATTTTTTTTTTAATCCCTCTGGGAAATGAACACTGTCAACCTCTTCCAAACACTAGGCAGTTGAGGTAGAGACTGAAGTCAAATCTATCCAGTGGTTTCAAGTACCCAAGTCCAAAGTTCTTTGGGGTTTTTTTCCTCTTTTTTTCCCCCCCTTCCCAGATTACTTAACATTATATAATATTTTTTATGTTCAAGACAGTTCACACCAACTTCTGTCTCAGTCACATACACGGGAAACTTTACAAGTCAAACATTCAACTCCTAAAGCCTGACACCCAGTAATGTGGGAATAAATAATTAGGAGCTGCTTCTTATCAGCTGGGGTTTATATGGCATGCCATAACATCCCACAGGAAGCCTGTGGCAGAGGCAGGAACAGAAGACAATCCTGAGGCTGCATTCAATCCTAAAAATCACGATTGTTCTAGGAATAGCCTTTTCTCCTTCAGTGGCCATGGTTAATATAATTAACACTCGTTATTTCAAAGCACTGTGTGGTACAGAAGCTAAAGTAACTTTACAATGCTCAGCTCCATTTTCCCCAAATAAACACTAAAATAAAAAAAACAAACCCAAAGCCAAAACCAAATACAGGTTATGTTTGCTGGTTTGGTTAATAAAAGTAACCTCTCAAAACCAAAACCAGCTGCTGCTCCCTCAGGAGTCTGACAGTCTCTGTGTTCTTCATATAACATAATATTGTCCAGTACAATCTGCTTCTCCTAATAAAAGTGTCTACATTCAAAGGTGAAGTCCCTCAGCCCCAAAGGAAATTGGATTTATCAATTCTGTGACTGTTGTTAAAATAAAAATTCTGGGGACATTTCCATTATTTCACTCCCTAGTCAAAGGAAGAAATGTTTCAGTGATACCTAACTACATTTTCCAATTTTCTCATCAGAACAACTGCAAACTTTTTCTATCTGAATTGTGATAGGACACGAGGGCGAAAAAGTATTCCAACTATATAGCTCAATCCTTCAGCCCCCCCCCCCCCCCCCCCCCCATCACACTGCATTCAGGAAGGTCCTGCTGTGAACGCTCGTAATGTGAGAAACACAAACCCTCCCCTAATTTAGCCAAGCATATTTAAAAAGTGTCTGGAAAAAAAAAAAGGGGGAGAAAAATTGCAATGTGATAGCTGGGATGGGCTGAATAAATGAAGAAATTGTGGTTATATTTATGAAAAACTCTGCAAAACCCAAATTTTATGGTTTTGAAAACAATATTTTCCCAACACCACTTTCCTGGTAATCCTGTTACTTACAATAACAAACTTTCTGAAATGCATCTTTTACCCCAGCACGCAATGAAACACCTCTTAATGAACTGTTTCTGTGACGCTTCTTGCTTTCTGTTCACAGGCTTCAAACTCAAGTAGTTTCAAATGAAGCAAGCAAGTTATTCTAATAACAAACTATTTTGTGGGTCTGGGGAGTTTATGAAGTCAAAGGACTACAGCACACCAAAACCTTAAAACCATTAAAAAAGAAATCACCAGATTTTTCTTGCACACTCCAGGGGCACATTCTTTCATGCATCTGAAAAAACAAAGATTTCAGAGCTGCTCTGGGAAAAAGGGACGAGTGTGCCACTGCTACTCTGAAAAACTCAGTTAAGCAAAATACAGAAGTCCGAACAGCCAATTCCTGTGCCAGGGCATATGGATGCATGTGTTTACTTTTTCCATTGCCTGATGATGTCATGACTTCTTACTGATGAGTTTCTCAGGAACCACTGATAACGCGTGCTGGAGATCTCCTTCCCTACCCCTTTTTAGCACATGACGAGTATAGATTTTCCTATCACTGCAGCCTGATCTAACATAATACATAACTCTGTTCACCAAGATATAATTTGCTTAAATCTCTTCCCTGCCTTCACAGTAACATTTTCTCTTAACACCGAGAATTGCCAACTGCTTAGTTTGGAACAGACAGTGTGGCTGGAGGTAGCTAAAAGCGTTGTGGTTTTTTTATCTAACTAAAAACCAGAAACCAAAACAGTGCAAGAACACCAAAGTTCCCATTTGCACAGTACTCCCCATTACCCAAAACTCGTGCTGCTGACTACATTTCCTTTCCATCGTTTCTTACCTTTGTGGTTAAAAATCCCCTCCATCTCCATACTGCTGCGAGAGTGAGCGATGCAGAGGGACCCGCAGGGGACCAGGCCTTCTGCAGCTGGGGACCGATCTGTGGTTCGAACCAGACACCAGTCGGGCTTGTCATGGGGCCTCTCCAGGACCTCCACCGTCTGCCCACGGCGGATTGTCAGCTCATTACTGTTGCAGGCGGTGAAGTCGTGGATTACCACTGTCAGCTCACACCCACCAGACAACTGTGAGGGGAAAAAACAAGAAGAAGCCAGATGAATGCTCGTTATCAAACCATCCGTCACGCACCGTTACCTATTTAGGATTCCTGGCAGGATTCGTATTTTGGATGAGATGGCAAGCTTCTGGGACTTTTCACGTCTAGAAGAGATCATTTCAAAATCAGGCAGTTCTGGAGTTTTAGAACAGATTTCTAACTCTGCTTGTCTCTACCTATGTTCAAAGCACACTGTTTGTGACAGTGCTGGGCGGAGGATTTAAGCAGTTTTTCTTGCTAGACTGCTCCTTACACTGCTTCAGAATATATTTTATGGGTAGTAATTGGCAACAAAAAGCTAGATATTACTAAACACAGTCACCCGTCAGCTTGGTTATCTTGCAAATTCAAGGCATAAAGAGGGACCTTTTTCGAATGAGCTTACTGCCTTATTCCCACCCCACTCACAGTTTACATGCACAGGTCACAAAATCATCCAGCACACACCATACGAAGTTATAAAAATCAGCATGAAGTTCTTCCTATAAGATTCCCAAATACTTTACTGTTTGACAGAGAACTCACAGGGGCTTACAACTTTCACATTTTTGCTGATTCCCCAAATAAAACCACACAAACCTGAATTAAAATCATTCAAGCTTAGGGTTTTCCTCCCTCCTCCTCAAAACACTTCATCAGCATTACTTTGCCTAAGCTTATGTCTCTTCTCTTTGATTGTTTCATCTGCTTTGATGTGAAATGAAAATTATTATCAGAACTCTGCAAAGTTCCCAAGATTGCTCAGCGCCACAGCACCCATTCAACTTAAGCAAACAGCCCTGGAATTCCTTCTCCTTCCACCCAGCAATGGCATTCCAGGCTACTTCAGCTTTTCAGGTATCATTATTTCTATAGTTCAGGCTGCTTCTGTGCAACATTTTGGACCAAGCCAGTAAACTCCTTCAACTCAAGTGACATAATCCTGCAATGCTCTACACTGACAAAGGAGGACAAATACCATGCAAGAATTCCAACTGCAGCAAATATAGAAGCATGTGCTTACGCCAACATAGCGTGCGGTGCCTGCCATGTTATTTTTGACTATGACGTTTAGGCTCTTACATGGCTGCCAGCTACCTCCCATGAGCTTTAGGAAAAGGAGATAAGAGACTGCATTGTTACTTATTTATTAGTTTTCATTACAAGCCTAGAACTGAAACACTAGATAGAAACTTTTCTCGGATAACTCTATTTGTTATCAAGCAAGAATTTTAGAGTAAATGACAAAACCAGCAAAAGCCCAGTAAGACTCAAAGGTTAATTCCAACCTTGTCTTTCTCAAGCCTGCGAAAAACGACAGGACGTAACTCCAGCAGATGGTCTGCTGTAACTCCAGAACTTTCCCGTGGTATGTGCCTGCTAATCTCGCCAGCTACCCTTGCTTGTGTGTGCATACAAAGAAGGGGGAATGCAGAGGCCATGAAGGGTAGAAAATCCTCATACATCTAGTGCTCAAGGAAGATAAATCAGGTTGTACCCATTTAGATCCAGGCTAAAAATTAAGCACATTGCATCTACTCTATCTTTCCAGACAGTCCCAGTACCCAAATTATCGGGGGATGGGGTACATCTTCAAAACACGCCACCTCCTCTCTCACTAAAAAGTTTCCTGTTCCCTTACACTTCTCCATATTATATTAGTTTTTAGTCCATGCAAAACTATGCCAAAGGGGAAAAAGTAAAGAGCTTTCCTGTGTTTTCTGGTATTGATTTATGTTACAGCCTTCTTCAGACAAACTCAGAAACAATTGAAACCATCTGTATGCTTGATGGGGACTAACAAGAAAACTGATGAAGTATGACTTCATAAGGTCCAACACAGACCAAATTTTTCTCAGGAGAGTCCATATTCCAATCAGGGCAAGCACCAAGACAGTGACAAGCTGACACTTTCCAGAAACTGCATCTAGTTCATGTATTTTCTCCTAAATACCTACAGGAGCATAACTTTCATGCTCTGCTTGCTTTCCTGACCCTTTGCTGCCTACTAATAGAGATTAAAATATACTTTGTGACCCATGCAATGGCCGTACGTCTTGTTTTTTTACATAGATGTTCTGTCTTCTCCTTCCTCCAATTAAGAAAAAAAAAAAAAAAAAAGCAATAGCTCTGATTTTATGTTCACTAGCTATTTTATGTAGTATTGAGCTAAAGGAAAAAGCAAACAAATGCTTTCAGTGGCTATGTCAGAAACTATTAAGGTACAAAAAAGTCCTAATATTTCAGACAGTGTGGGAATCGGATATCCTATCTGGTCAGTATACCACTGAAATTCAATATTCAGTCAAACTTCAGTACAGTGCTTAAGACACTTCCTGCATGCAACCGTTAGTTCTACACGTCCTCAAACTAATGCACTAATGCTGTTAGATGCAACTTAGTGTAGGACTTCTCCACTACTGCCTAAGACACAAAACCAACGATGTTCTCTACTCAACGCACATCTACTATATGATGATGGAGAACTGACTGAAAAAGCATTTACCATTTTTCCCCCTCCTTTGGGATACCAACCCTTCTTTCCCCCTGCGACAGGAAATGCTGCTTTCCTCTTTGTTTCGTTGTTCATTTTCTCTCCATAACACGCTTTCTGAAAGCAGTTTCATCTTTCGCACTGATTAAATGCAGTTGGACAGCAAGGAGTGTCTGTGATGAAGTGCATTGCTCAACAGCTGTCGTTGGACAGCTTTGGCAGGGCTCTCGGGGCTAGCTGGAGGGAAGAGCAAGAGGCACAGCAGAACTGGGAGGCTGACTTGCACTGAAGAGAAAAGAGTTACAAACCTTCTAAATCCAAATTTAGGCTGAACGAGGGCTTTATATACTTTATCCATCCTTCTTAAGAAACCCTTTATGTAAACTGAATTAATCATGCATGATAAAAATAAATGAGGCTATGCCTGAAACATGGAAACTGGAGAGACAGAGACAAGATGAGAAACAAAAGCCAGACAGAAATAGAACCGCAGATTAAAAAAGGTGCAAGGTTTAATTAAACAGCTTATCATGGGACATAGTGTCTTGCTGTTGCTGAAATTAATGTAAACTATCTACATTCATCTCTCTGAGGCCTTTTAACCACTGTCACTTGTGGAGAGAAAAAAATAAAACCGTAACACTCACTGCCGGAATATATTCTTGGCGTAGTTTTGCTAAGTCAGAGACACCACACCAAAAGTTCATCTACCACCAGTATCTGAGATGATCACAACTGATGGTTTTGCCACATACAAAAGCCTTCACATCAGACCATATAACCTCCCCTCAGGACTGCAAATTAAATTTACCGTCCCGTAGTAATTTTACATTAAGGAGAAGGGAAAGGAAAGAGAGCAACTAGTAAGATTTCTCAATTATTTCAAGCATGAAAATCTTTAATTCCCTTTTAAAATGGAAAGAAGTGCACTGTGGAAGAACCAAAATGGGAGACACACAGAAGTTCTGTCTCAAATAAGAGAGTATTTTGCTTTGAACAAGTAGCTGCCCAGACTCTGAAAAGGGGCATATACTCAGAGCCATGTCTGATTTTTTTTACTAGTGTTTTTCTTTACTGAGGAAGCCTTTTCTCTTCCGCAGTCTCAGCTGGCAGAACTAAGCACTTGGTTGTCTCCTGCTGCTTCAGTTCTTTTTCTGTTTTCCAAAGTACGACGCACAAGCTTAAAGAAGCATGAGAATGAAATACAACTTCATACAGATAGCGATACAAAGTGTTACGAGCAGGGCACAAAAGGCAATTTCTTAAAAAAAAACCAAACATGTCTCCATTGACCACCCACAGCAGCTAGCACGACTCCTACTATTTAGGATAACCCCTTATGACAGCTCTTTTTTTAAAAACCTCTCCCTTTCTCAGCTACCTAGTTTGGATTATTTCATGTTTCTACCAGCTCACTTAATATGAGCATGAAAAGACCTATCAGACCTATGTTGTTTCCTTCAGCCTCTCCATTACATTTCTTATGCATTGGATTGGGGTCAAAAGACAAAATCAGATCAAGCTCTGAGGCTAGGAACCGTTGAAAGGTGGAATGAAAGGGCCCAGTGTCATCTCTTACTTGTTAGACACCTAAAATGCTGACTACACAGCTATAGAAGGTGAATGGAAGGAATGCTGTGAAAGATGAAGGGCTATATATTTTCTGAGAAGAGTACAGTAAGAGCACTTATTCAGAAAACAGATATTTTGAAGAAGTAGAAATCTTCCTCTCAAAAAAATGTTGTATTTCACTCTGGATTCCATTATCTCTTTTTCCAATATTTCAGGATGCATCAGTGCTGTGGATGTATTTAGCACATCTTGCAATATGAAGATATACCCCATGACATTAAAAACAGACTGGAAAGGCATATTAAGTTACCTAGTCTGCTTCTTTCTCTTCCTCTAGAGCTTGATCAACTACATCTATGTGAAAAATGATTAACATTTATCCAAACTGTTCTCAAAGATCTCCAGTTATGGAGATTCCCCCAGCTTTCACAATTACTCTGCTCTGGAGCTTCACATTTTCATACTCATTAAAAAAAAAAAAAATTGAAATCTTTAATTAAAGATAAGCCCTTTAATCTCATCCCATCCTCTGAAAATATGGGTAAAAGACTATTCTGTAACTGTGTAGTGGCTTTTTACACACTTGAAGACTTAAGTTCTTCCTCTTGCCTCTTCTCTTCAGACTCATTAGTACCAACTCTTTATCTTGTCTCATGTTATGTTTGGTAGACAGCTAATCAGTCTTCTTTTTTTTTCCCCTGGAACTCTTCCAATGGACCACTAATTTGCTACAATTCTGTACTCAAAACTGGATGTGGTATTTGACAGAGGCCTTAAGAAAGCTGAGTAAAGAATGAGAACTTTGTGTCCCACAGCTCAGCATCCTATACCTATAAGCCAGTATAGGGCTGCTTCCCCCTGTCCCGTAATTGCATCACACCATTAAAATAATAATAATAATCTAGAAGCTACAGAGGCTCACAAGCTGTTTATTTTCTAAAAAAACTGTTCAATACTGTTACTGTTTTCTTTATTAGTTAACTATTACCACCTATCCACATTAGCTCAAACGTGTTCCTATTAAATTGCATGGTATTTTGCAAATTAATTTCTTCCATTTGCCAAGAAGATTGTGAATTCTAATTCTGCCTTCCAATATAGTTTTAAGATTACATGAAGCTGGGAAGGATGTCAGCTTTATAAACATATGGTCTATTGCATCATCCCAGTCATTACTGAAAAGCAACATGCAACAGTGGAGCCAACAATCAGAAGTTACAATTCTATCCCCAAAAGCCAGGGTGGAGATAAAAAAGGCTAATCATGAAATTATTCTCTGTTGTTAAGGCATTTTCAATTATGTCAGAAAACAGGATGCACGGGAAGAAGATCATCTGGACAATAATCGCTACCAAACCTAAGGGGATTTTTAGCTCTTTCAAAGCATACCTCTGAGGAGGTGAGAAAGAGTGTTGAGTTTTGGATAAAGGATTTAATTCTTGATATTGTCCTTGTATAACAGCTTAGCACTTCTAATCAAAACATTTATTTTAAAAGAAACAACTATCTGAACATATAATAGGAGAAAATATAAGAATGGTCTTACTTGGCTGTTGGTTAGTATGACATGTTTGGCATTTGTTGTCTTGTCTTAATCACAGTAGTGGATACATGCGAATGGAAAAATGTTCAGCAACAGCATGAGCAATTCAATGCGAAGCATTTTTACCACTTGGTTAACACTATTTTAAATTTCTTGTTATTTTTCGTGTTTCTCAATTTGGAATCCCAGCTCTGTTTGGGACATACTCCAAAGTCGACTGAGGAGTTCGAGTGCTCCACCTGGCTAACCAAACCAACAGCACCTAAAATCTATAAAACTGTTTTACTCCATCTCTGTAAAACATCCATATATACTTACATACATACATAAGCTTCTAGGCTGAGAAAACATTTTAAACCCCAAATGCAGCTGATGAATTTTCTACATTCAAAGTGAGAGATTACTTCAGATTCAGCAAGTCTTAAGATGTCCTACAGATTTCACTGACCCTCTGCCTGTTACTGTTCCTTAATAATTTTTATTTTGTATTTTTAAACAGATAGAAAAAAAATTCTCTTCTTAATGTATTTAGCAAGCCATGTACAATAGAAAAATTAAACAAAGTTACTCTGCTAATTCACACATTTTTTTAAAAGTGCACAAACAGTAAATTCCTTCCTTGGACATAGAATACATAGCACAAGTAACTTCAGGCACTCTCTCAGTTTTCAGTTTGTTTTTCTTGACAAAGAAAAAACTAACAAAATTTTTATACACTAACGTGAGAACTCAACTATACTTTTAAGAACAACACTACACTCACTAACCACATTTAAAACTTAATTTGCCAGGAAAGAATTTAAAAGCATTCTCCATCTCTTTTTCCTTCAGCTTCCTTCCATCCCTCTTCTTCATGTCATGCTGGAAGACAATACTGAGTTTCACTTGGGCAACTTGCTTAGCAATTTTCACATGATGCATGAAATATTACCATGAAGGGCAACAGTAGACAATCCATACTATTCCCTAGTAGATGGTAGCTCACAAACAACTGAAGAGAGGCAAGGTTGTGCATGGCACAGATGGATTGCATCACCACCATTTGAACTGAAGCCCATTTTAGCCAAGCTGCACGCATCCAGCCTGACACTGCAGCCAGCAATCATGGAAATCAGAGGAAACGTGTCTTGCTTTTGAGTGCAAGATTACCTAAACTCTTAAGAACACATAAAAAATTAACTAAACTGCTACTATACACAATTTTTGTAAATCACTAAATAGCTAAGTAACAACACAAAGAGGAAAATAGCAAAACAATATTCATCATAAGATTCTTTTTTCTGCACTAACCAACTGTTTTTCTCACATATATCCTTAGAAGAAACCACTACCAAAACTGTAGCTGTCTGAAGACCAACTTCAGTACGTATACCCAAGGTCAAAACATAGGCTATTTTTGACAAATACAAGAGCAATCCTAAGCACCTTATACTTTCCTCCTCCTGTCTTCCTCTTCTTTACATTGAAAAAAATCAAACTATAAGTGACATGCAAAAATACAGAAAACTGTCTTTTAGGTTATGTGAATGCTTAAAATATTCTGAGAACCTATTCACTTATCTGTCCTGTAATATACTTGTCATTTACCTGCGTAGTTTGAATGGCTCATCAGAACAATTTTACCCAGTGATGTAATAGGTCAGAGATTTCTAACCATGTTTTCAGGTAATTTTCTATGCAGTTCCTATGTTTTATTCATTCTTCTGTTTGATAAGCTTCTACTATCTATCTCTACCTTCTTCCAAGGTCCTAACACTTCTCACTTGCCAGAAATCTTCTTTCCATTCCAAAGTCGTATACATGTTTCATAAGAACATTTACTCTTTTGATGCCTATCTTTCTTCCACACATGAGAAACTCTGGCTGTGTTATCCTTACAGGATACACTAGCACAAACGTGGCATGATAGTCTTGTGGGTTAGTCCTCTTTAATATGGTGATTTCCATCAGCTCATACAGAAAATGAACACTCTTGCTCTCTAACCTATGAACATTGGATAGTATTTTTACTTCACACACGTACTACCTGGCAACCAGCAACCTCAAGCTAATACAAAAAGCAGATGGTATGCTCTCAGAAAGGCTGAGACTCACCTAAAGAAAAATTCTGTGCATGAGCATCAAATTTTATGGAAAGTAAAACCGTTTTTAACTGAGTCAATCTTTTGAACAAACTGCAGAACAGAGGGGATCAAAATCATTTCATTTTGGAACAAACATAATTCCTTCATGACCTATTAAACAATCACCCCTGCTTTTCCACGGTATTGAGACAGTTTTTCTATTTCATAGGGCTATTTTTAAGATACTGAATATTTCTATGCATCCTCTCTGAAGATACTAAAGACTAATCTTGGTCACTAGCTCACACTGAGATGAATCAGAACAGAGCAACACCAGGGAAACTTACCTTATCACTGTCTAGTGTGTTCTGTGAAGTTCGTGAGGCAATTGAAATAGTATCAGGTTGGCTGCTACCATCTCCCTGACTGTCCAGGTCCTCTCCGTCTCTGCAAATAATTCAGTTTTCATTACAATGTTAGCACTGTGTTTGTAACATGTTAGTTTCATACTTGGAACTCTAAAAAAGGGGCACCTAATCAGTGTGCCACTGGACACCAGCCAGCCACACCAACTAATGTAAAAATCAAATATTCACTTTGTTCGATGCTTTAAGGTAACAGAGCCGTTTGCTCAAGGTCTGCATCATGTAGAAGTAAGGGAACAACAAACCAGCCGAACTATGGCAAGAAACTTACACAACCACTTATCCAAGGTTGACAAACAGAACATTCAGTCACTCATTTTAAGCTCCATCAGAATAACACGCGGAATTGTAAAAATCTAAACTATAGAGCTATCCTATACTGCAGTTCCAAAGCCCTTCTGTAATGGCTGAGTGTACACGAGCCAGGGACTGTTGAGAGCAGAAATCTCAACTAATTCAGCATCGCAGGAAATCAGACATGAATTCTAAAAAAAAGGTGGCCAAAATGACTCTTGTTTTTGTCCAGTTCACTGAAAGTCATCAGAAATTCAAGACTACAGAGGAAAGAGTGCTGTTGTGTATTGAAGAGATCAATGATCTACTCACCTTCTTCCTTTCTGTTTTGTTGTTGGTGCAGTTTTGGGGATGTGGATCGGCTCTTTCAATGCCCCTTTCAGATGAATGGTCCTTTCCTGTATCACTTCCCGGATGTGTTTGATCCAGTCCTGTTTATTCTCTATACTGGATGCCTTTGATATGCAAAAGAAACAAATGTCTCACAATTGACTGCTATAACTGAGAAAATCCATACATACAGTCAGCTATTAAACACAAAGAGAAGGCATTAAAATGATGTCATGAATCATTTTTGAGAATTTGAACAGCAAAAAGGAAACTCAAGCTAATTGTCTTCATTTTGAACTGCCAACACTAAGTTATGCTCCCTGTTATTACTGTTAATTTAAGAAATGTTTTATTTTAGATTGATTCCTCTTTCATAACTTGAAGGCTAAAGCCCTGTATGCATCTCACACAAGACAGGGTGGATTGACTTACTTAATGAATTGCATTTAAACTCATGCTACATTTTAGGTCAATTCTAACTTTCTATAATAATCTACTGACACTGGAAGAAAAATTAACTTATACTGCGCACATATACGTCTACAACACATTTTGTGTATTACTTTCCCCACTTTTGAAACATATCTGGAAGCAGAAAATGAATTTACGGATTGTATTTTAATAGCTGCCTGCAGCATATCATCTATCTTTTTGATATACCCTAAAAAAGACTGGATATCCAGCTGCCCAACCTGTAATCTGACTGTTTAATCTGATTTAACCCTGCACCTGAAATGCTATTAAAGATATACATTACTGGAGATCTAAAAAAATATTATATATAACTTCTTACTTCTTTTAATTGATGTCTCCTGAAATAACAAGCTTTGAATATATTACAAATATTTAATACGGTACAAGTATTTATTAACCAGGGATTCTAAAGGGATGGAGAAATTTGCAGGAAGAGATCAACAGTTGGGAAAAAGATTTTTTTTTTGTTTGTTTTTGTTTTTGTTTTTTTTTTTTAACAAACAAAAACATTTAGGACAAGAAGCCAAATAAAGTTTGTTAAATATAAAAGTTTTGTTAAATCTTTTATTTAGGTTTTAATGGAATTTACTTATAATACTAATGAGCTAAGAAAGTGCCAGTTTCCAACTTCTGAAACCTAACAAATAACAGTCATAATAAAAAAAAAAAAAAAAAAAAATCAACAAAGTTGTTGCAAAGCTTCATACACCATACAAATTATCTAAATACCCTGTGCTCTAAGTAAAGAAGAGAACAGGAACACCTTAAAGTGATCGTATGTGGACAGCCCTTAAACAAAACCCCTATGCTGCCCTACCCTGGGAGGATAATTTCAGGCTGCAAAGCACTGCCTGTGAAATTACAGGGGTATTAAGACGGAACAAATTGTATTTTTTCGACTGTAGTTTACAAGGGAAACATACATTTTAGTGGCAACATGTAAATTTGAGTGGCCATTTTTAAGTGGCATGACTGAGTAATCGCCAAAAATATATGTGAAAACATGAACAAGTTTAATAGTAGGTGTATTAACCTGTAAGCAGGAAGATAAAACTTTTTTTCATCTCAACATATAAAAAAAGTAAAGTTTCAAAGCCCACTCAATCCTCAAAATACGTTGAATAACCCATTAGCTGTTTGTGGGATTACAAAAAATTTCTCTAGTTGAAACACAGGTCCCAGGTTACATACCAGAGTCACAGGAAAAACAGATTTACTCATTCTTCTGGCTAGGCAAAGAACATTACTGACACCTGTAACTTCCCCAGACACAAAATTTAGAGGCAGTGCATGCACTCTCATCCAAAGGCAAGTACCTTCAGAAAAACTTGCAGCCCGCAGAAAGATATAAAGCTTTTGAAGTATTCCGATTCCTGCATAAAAAATATGGGCCATGAAATACAGCACCAACAATCAGCAATGACTTGAGTGTGAAATGTAACACTGATGTCATGATTTGTCTACGGCTCTGTCAGCTAGTGGCTGAGAGTTCAAGCTATAGAAGTCCATGGGATCAAACCATGGCCTATTCTGATTTCTGAAAGCAAGTTTGTTTAATCCTGTAGTAGATCGCATAGATCCCTCTCTGCTGTCAAGCCACATAAGTCAGATATATGCCACATCCTTTACACACAAAGGAAAATGATCTGTCAGCAGCTGTCCCTCTCAAAGCAGGAAAAGTCATCGCTTGTTGCCTTCCCAACAAGTATGAGTAACAACTGCAGGAGTTAGTACAGACTGTACAAGCACAACTGCTAAAATTACCTTGAGAACAATTTTGTTGTCTGAAGTTGGTGTCCTTCCAACCCACAGAGCAAACTTGCAGGGATCTCCTTCTACATGTTCTGTGACACCCAGTTCTGAAGTCTGGAATTAAGAAGAATTTGTTAGGACAGCCCAGTGTTTTTTTTTCTCAGAAGCCACAGAGGCATGCTAATATTCTAACTAATTGATCCCTACTATTTAAGGCCACCTCATATGCTAGAGAGAGTCCTTTAGTTTGGTGGCAGTGGAGGGGTTTCTTAAAAAAGGAAAGGCTGCAAGCTGAACAGTTTTTCCTGTAAAGTAACAATAAACAATAGCATTTATAATCTGAATACCAAATTGCTTATTTTAAATTTTTGACTTGACAATGAAAGCCTTATAACTCTAAAAAAAGACGCTTGGTAAAAGTAAGTGTTGGCTTCTCTCCTTGTTGCTTTCCATCAGGGAATGCTCACTACTTATGTTTTCTCCCAGATAAGATACACTTAAGAATTCTCTTGATATCTTCTAACACTGATCTGTTTCTGCCAAAGGAGTCTTTCCTAGTGTGTTTCCTTCCTTCTGAAGCAGATGAAATGCAGTTTCCCTGGAGGTTTTTGTGGGACAACTACATTAACAATCAGGTTTTGGGAATGTTCTAATGTCAGACCTTAACAGCTAATTATCATCCAAAATGTTTTCACTTTCCAACTGGAACAACATCTCAATCATGTGAATTTGGCTTCCAGTTAAACAGTTCATATAGGCTCTGCTCCAAAAAAAATTACAAACTGAAAAATAGAGCCCCAGCTACAAGAACCCTTACTCCAAAAGACAGCTGCTAAGCACTCTTACATTATTAGCAGCTATATTTTCTCCCCTCATATGCATTATTATTATTAACATATACTTGGTTCCTTACAAGAGATGTTGGATAAACACTACCTGCATAAAGGCAATGTTTTTTTCTTGTCGCACTTAGATGCCAACTTTTTTTGTTGTTTGATTTTGTTGTGTGGTTGATTTTTTTTGTTTGGTTGGTTTTGGGTTTTTTTTAAACAACAACTAACCAACCCAACACATCCACCCTGTCAGCTTTGTCATCTGTTTTTGATAAAATGGCCTCTTCTTCATTGAAATACTTAAAAGCCTGTGACATATTTTAAACTTGACTCACCAACATCTCCTGTGTGTGTTAAAAAGATTGTAAAATGCTTAATCCAACATTACATTATGTAATACATAAACAATGAAAACAATATATACTGCTCAATATAAAGTCTACATGGGATTCGTGACCTGTTATGACACCTGAACACCCAGAAGTCTATGGGGCTGGATAAGATCCACCTGACAGTACTGAGGGAGCTGGCAGAGGAGCTTGCCAAGCCACTCTCCATCATTTACCAGCAGTCCTCATGACTGGAGGCTCACCAATGTGACACCCATCTACAAGAAGGGCCGGAAGGAGGATCCTGGGAACTACAGGCCTGTCAGCCTGACCTTGGTACCAGGAAAGATTATGGAGCAGTTCATCTTGAGTGCACTTGCATGGCAAGAGCAAGGCAACCAGGGCCACATGAATTCGTGAAGGTCAGGTCCTGCTTGAACAACGGGATCTCCTTCTATTACAAGGTGACTCGCCTAGTAGATGGCGGAAACACTGTGGATATTGTCTACCTGGACTTGAGTAAGGTCTTTGACACCATCTCCCACAGCATTCTGCTAGAGAAGCTGGTGGCTCATGGCTTAGACAGGTGTATTCTTTGCAGGGTTAAAAACTGGCTGGATGGCCAAGCCCAGAGAGTTGTGGTGAAGGGAGTTAAATCCAGTCAGCAACTGGTCACAAGCAGTGTTCCCTGTGGCTCAGCGCTCGGGCTGGTCCTGTTTAATACCTTTATCAACGATTTGGATGAGTGGATCAAGGGCACCCTCAGTAAGTGCTCAGACAACACAAAATTAAGCAGGAGCGTTGATCTGCTTGAGGGTAGGAAGGCTTTACAAAGAGATCTGGACAGGGAGGATCAATTGTCTAAGGTCAATTGCATGTGATTCAGTAAAACCAAATGCCAGGTCCTGCACTTTGGGCCACAACAACCCCAGGCAATGCCACAGGCTTGGGGAGGAGTGGCTGGAAAGTTGCCTGTCAGGAAAGGACCTGGGGCTGTTGGTTGACAGCTGACTGAACATGATCCATCAGTGTGCCCAGGTGGCCAAGAAGGCCAATGGCCTTCTGGCGTGTATCAGAAATGGCATGGCCAGCAGGAGGAAAGAAGTGATTGCGCCCTTGTACTCAGCACTGGTGAGAGCACAGCTCAAGTACTTGTTTTGGGCACCACGGTGTAACACAGACATTGAGGTGATGGAGCAGGTACAGAGAAGGAAATCGAAGCTGGTAAGGGGATTGTCTTATGAGGAGAGTCTCACAGAGCTGGGGTTGTTTGGCCTGAAGAGGAGGCCAAGAGAAGACCTTATTACTCTCTACAGCTACCTGAAAAGAAGTTGTGGTGAAGCTGGTATTGGCCACTTCTCCCTAGTAACTATTGACAGGACAAGAGGAAATGGCCACAAGGTGTGCCAGGGGAAGTTCAGATTAGATATTAGGAAAAATTTCTTTACTGAAAGAGTAGTTAAGCATTGTAACAGGCTGCCCAGGGAAGTGGTGGAGTCACCATCTGTGGAGGTGTTGAAATACGGGTGGATGTGGAGCTTTGGGACATGGTCTAGTGGTCATGGAGGTGTTGGGTAGAAGGCTGGACTTGATGATCTTGGAGGTCTTTTCCAACCTTAACGATTCTATGAAAGATAGCACAATTTCTAACATTTTTTATTTTTTAAAGCATATTAAATTTAGAAGCCTTAGTACACTTGTAAATATTATTAATTTTACCAAGGACAATGGAGAAACAATGCAGTAGAAGTCCATATAGTAAAGAGTGGCGAAGCAGGCATAGTTTATTTACTGTCCCTTTCAATACTGGTAAGTACCAAGTGAAAGTCAGGCTCAAAATCCAACACAGGAAGGTTTGCCTGTGCCCAAGATGTAGTACAGCAATACAGCTTTTTGCAAAGGACACACTAAATGCTGAAAGTCTGTATAGGGTCCAAGGACAAGCTCATGAAAGAGAAATACATTGCAGGTTACTGAATGCATAGAAACCACATTCAGGAGAGAAGGCCTCTAAACTGACAGTTACTGGTGACTGGGAGAGTATTCTGGCAAACTAACACCTGCTTGCCTTGTTTCCTTATACCTTCATAGGCATTTGCTTTTGGACTCTCTCTTGCCAAAGATATTCCTTAACACATTCTTCCACTAACCCAACTCATACCATTGAGTATCCTGTGCTGGTGAAACCAGGATAGCCATCATGCCCAGAGTAAGGAAAAGGACCTCACTTCAGTAAAACCACTCTTCCAGAGGCAGGAGACAGAATAATGTGCAAAAAAATATCTTTAGTTCAAATCAACACCCATGCTTTCAACATCTGTATGATCTAAAGATGAAACTATAATTATTGCTACAATATTAAGGTGCATTACAGGATATTTTGCCAAATAGAACATGAGGACAAAAAGAATGCTTGTATTTTAAAAATGAGGCACAAGGAGAGTCTTTAAGATTTCCAGCAGCTTCTCTAGTACCCAAAACTATTACTAAATTCTTGCCACAGGAACTAACATGACAAGCTTACAGGACCAATGTTTCAGCTTTGTCTCCCTTCCCACGTAATGCCTTGGCAGCTGCTGTTACCCTCCAGTAAACCAAAAGTTTTTTGTATTTCAGGTTCTTGAGAGCACCAAAGAAAAGTGTGATCAACAAAACAGCTGCAGCTGTGTTCCCTGCTAGCTACCTTCTATCAGGAATGACAGCAAGTGTTGGAAATGAGGCAACGGAATATGCAAAGAAAGACATGGAAAAAAGAAGGGGTTTTGAACCAACCTGCTTTACCAGTTAAGACACAGAGCTGGGAAGGGGGAAAGAACGAAAGAAAAGTAGCTGAAGCAGGGCCAAAAGGCTCAGTATTTATACCACCTAGACTTAGTCATATATCTCAACAGGAACAATAGAAGAATAATGTATTTTAGACTGTGATTCTGAGAAGTAAAATAATTTCAAGGACTTGTTCTAAACTGTCTAGTGGAAAAGCTAGTCTTGCCTCTGAGAGATGCAAAGTAAGGCCAGGGAGACGGTCTTCTCACTGGGCTTCCTAAATTTACAGAGTGTGAATACTACTCTCACTCAATTCATCCCATGAGACAGGAAGGTTAAGATATCAATTCCAGGGGCACATTTTGTAAAGCATACATATTACAGATGAGGACAGCAAGAGCGGATTTCTTTTATTGTTATTTTTTTTTAAATGGGAAGGAAAACATTTCCATCTTTACGTCCTTTCAGTAAACTACAAGAGCTATCATTTTAGTTACAAAAGGTTACTGTGAGTCTAGCAGTCTTGGTAAACATTCTGGAATGAACTTCTCCATAAATAAGGAGTTCTTGCCTTTCCAGATCAGTATGTGTAGGGTATCCACCAAAATGAATCCTTAACATATTACTACAAGAGCAATAGTAAACCAGCAAGATGAAGACAGTTTGTCATCTCCTTCCATCCTTCTGCTTTATACAAATAAGTCTTAAAGAACCAGCAGTCACACACACAATTAAGATGAAACCAGTCCAGCCCAATCTTGATATTCATTTGTCCAGATGCACCAAGATTGACACGTAGCATTCAGTAGTTCCTTTCATCCTGCTCTTTCCCCACAAAAGCACAAAGCAGCAAACTTAGAAGATTGAGTCTACACATTCCAAACCTGCTCTTTCAGTGTACTGTAATAGCTGTTCAAGTTCTTCAGGCACATTTAAATACCCTGAGTTTAGTCACAGTCTAATCTAGACAGTTTTCTAAATACAACCACTTGTTCTCCCATACTTACAAACAGTTTACTCTTGTAAATGTACTTGCTCCTTCCACTGGAGTCCTTTACTTCTTTACTGAAAACCAAGGACATCTCAAAGAGGAAAAGGTGCCTCTCTCTCCCCTTTCGAATTAGAGTTTTTGGGTCCCACACTTGGAAGGATTCTTGAAGGATGAGCTCTCCCTGAGATTCTATATTTTCATCAAAGCCTAAAATAACAGGGAGAGCAAAGGTTCACCATGAAGAGTTGATAATATGAGGAAATTAAAAAGCACAGCTTCTGTTTATTAAGTGATACTTTAAATTTTTTTTTCCCAAATACAGCTTGCAAAAGATGGGATTCCGAGGAAGCAATACTAAAGCAACTTGATTTCAACATTGCAATATATTAAATGTAACTGTAGCTCAAGTCTATGTCTAAATTTAGAGATCCAACTGCTAAGAAGATGATATCAAGTCTTCTGGCAGTATTTCACCAACAAATGACAGATCTATGTTAGCTTCTGGTAACCTCTTCCGTGATGAAAATTATTTCTCTTATAAGCTTTCTGCCACTGTAGAAAGTGAGCAACTTGCAAGGACACAATAGAGCACATCAGGCTGTTCTGACATCAGCAAGCTCCAAATGCCACTGTTTCTGGTGGTACACCTTCCCCACCATATATGCAATCAGCATGCAGACATGTTCCAATGAAACGATGAAAAGAGATGGCAGCTTGGAGCCGTTGCCACGAGATCAGATTGCCATTGAGTCACTCCAGCACTGATCCACAGCAAAGAAACAGCAGCTGGGCTACTCATCTTCCGACACAACGTAGAGATGAAGTTTGAATATATCAACAATTCTACTTCTATTGTAGGGGTACGGTGTTCTTCCGGTTTAATAAACAGCTTTAGAGTTGCAGGGTAACAGAATTTAGTCTACCATACTCTTCTGAGTGGTATTAAACTGCATTTTATACAGATACTGCTTGCCAATACTGTCTGAACAGAAAAGTACCATCCTTCTTGAGGAAACAATAGTTCTCACTATTCTAAACAGGGCAACAATATGGAGAGCATCAGAGGCAAGTGACATCAGGATGTTCATTCAAAATCCTCCAGAGACATAAAGAGAAAATATGCTTACTCACTATATTTGTCTAACATGAAATGACTCAAGAATACATGCATGATTTGTTATAAAACCAACTTATGTAAAAGATAAGAATATTCTCCAGAGTTGCATTCCCAATGCTGGTCAGCATTTATACTAACACCATCCCATCTCCTGAACAAAGCATTTGGAACTGATCCTGCAAACTGATGAACACACGTCAAACCAAGATGAGTTTTATAGTAACTTGCATGATACTGGAAATTCCAAGACGAACTCCATTTCGCTAGTGTAAGGCAGAGAGAAGGAAAAGGAATATTGACTAAAAGCACCTATGCCTTTATTCAGCAACTCCAAGGTAAGGCCCATCTGTTTTTATTTCAAAAAATGTAAATGCCAAAGAAAAAGACTTCTATTATGTGTATGATGGCACTAACATATGTGATAATGTGCCAATTACAGAACAGATCTTGGCAGAAAGTTGTTCAAGCACATAGAAGCGATTACATCCGATGGCCACTGTCTGCCATGAACATGATTATGCTCTTCTGGCTAAGACTCAGGCTAAATTGGCTTATGCTAATATTTCACTGCCAGAAGATACATTTCATTTCAACTAGAATTCTGTTATGGAATAGGCAGCAAACAGATGTGAAAATGACAAACTTCTTCAAGACAACTATTTGATACATAAATCAGCAAAATCACTGCTAATACACTTATGTCTCATATATAGAAGCCAAGGATACTGGTTGGAAAATATGGCCAAAGCTATCATATCTGACCATTCACCTATTAGATTTTAGGTGAGCAGTGGAATACTTTGTTAGCCTACATATTGTTCAAATCTGCAGTAGCAGAGCTATAGATCAGGGTGAAAGAGTGTTTAAAAAACAAAAAAAAACCCAAACCAAAAAAGTACCTGTTTTCTGTCACAATTAATTCTCCTAAATAAATTTATACTTTATACAGCTCCAAATAAATCGTATATAAGAAACAAACCCAGATATAAGAAGTAGTTCACATTCTCAACATACAGTAAGTTATTAAACCAAGTTAATTTACAGTATATGACCGAGTTGGAAAGCCAGCTTGAATCCTACCTTCCAGCATGCTGAGGTGCATGGCATCATTAGCTCTCTTTGGCACACTAAGCATCACCTCTAGGCCATCCTTAATCTCACCTTTACCTTCTTCACAGCAAGTGAGTAGCTCCTGTGAAAGATAAGCAGATGTGAGTACTCTCTATCACATATTTCTGCACTAATACAATAGATAACCAAATAGTACTTCTAACAAGTAAAGAATAATTTTTTTGCATGTAAAACATTTTGAACTTCTTACTCTGCCAAGGACATGACAGCATACTTTGTATTTATCATGCTCTGTTCTTCAGGGAACAGCCCAAGCTTTCAGTTAACCACCTCTAATTTGAACAAGATCTGCTTACTATGAAATGGTTGAACGTTACATTAAGGACAGCATTTTTTCTGATAAGCACAGACGCAGCTATCAGATACAGTGCTACAGCAAGGCACAGAACGACGCAGCTGCCAAGTCATGAAGATGGTGGAAAGCAGAGCAGCACAAAAGGACAACACCCCCCTCCCCCCATGTCAGTGCTTCACTGCACCAAAGACCTGTTCTGTATTACTGCTGATAAGAGGATTTACATTGTTTCATTTTAATTATTTCATGAATTCTGTGTGTAAAAGCATCCTACAGCTGAAACTTCTGAATACAAACAAGCGTTAACTAATGGACAGAAGTTAGAGAATGGAATATGCTGAAGCGGTGTAGCGGGATTTAGGGCAATGCAATTCCCTGCCCATTCAACATCTCACAGACATTAACATAACAACGCCCGGCCTGATATTCAAATGTCCTCACATCCTTTGAGCATTTGAACAGTATCAAGATAAAATGTAGCTTATGTAACCAAAAGGACATATTATGTTCCTTCTATTATTCAAAAGGTTCACTTAATTCATTCCCTCAGGTTAAATTATCTTTTCCTTCTTAAAGAGAAAGCCAGATGATTCCTGCTATTATCATCATTACACTGTTTTTATTTAACTACCAATACCACCATCACAGCAAAACACTACATCATCACATTTAAATTTTGCATGATGACTCCAGAGAAAAGTGAGTGTAATTAAATAGCCTCAAGGAGGCACAGAAGATGAGCAGCTTCAATACTGTTTGGAAAAACAAGCAGAACTTCTAGAACTGTAAAATATTGTTTTGGGCTCTCCATCCTTCCACATTTTACACCTCTCTTCTTACAGGAGGGGAAAAAGGAAAAAAAAAAAAAAACTAAAAATACACCAAATAAATCCATGTTACTATGCAGCAAAGCCATCCTGGCTCTGCAAACACTGGTGAAACCATCCTATCTCATCACTCCAATACTGTGCCAGCTAAGGGATATTGAGATTAAAAAAAAATAGTTGGAATCAATATCCAGAAATTTCCGAAACAGCACAGCCTAGAGTATTTCTGTAAGTTATAACTTACTCAACTTGCACCTTTTTGCAAGAGGAGAATAGATAACATGTTTCGTTTAAAAATGACAGACTTGTTTCTATCCAATGTGACCTCAAATAGCCTGCAATGTTTCTCAGAAATTTTAAAAACAATCATCCGTAGCAGTTCTCAAGTAAAAAGGGGAGACACAAATCTGTTACACTGCTTTTGAAGGCACCTATTACAAAACAAGGAAGGCCACCTAACAGAGACCCAGAGCAGCTCAAGAACACTGCTGCTCAGTCAACAAGGCATCTGTCCACTGAGTGAAGGCTCTAACTACAGGCTTCCAGAAGTTTTGTTTATTTTAACAGCTTCTATTTACTTTACATTTCCAGGCAACATTACAAGTAACAACTGTTTGTGCAAACAGCTGTACAGGTACTCAGTGTGAGTGTATACACACACATATAAAATATATAAACATATATTTTTATATATTACAGTTTTATATAAAAAGAAATCTATTTTACAGTATCTAATGCTATAAACATAGCTAATGGCTTGCCAAAGTTTGTTGCAGAAAGTATTACAAAAATGCGCCTGTCTATGTGGCCATTAATTACTACTTTACTCTGGAAATGCAAATTATGTTTTCTAACTAGAGAGGTATCTTCTTTTCTTTACACCTGAACAAAAAGTTGCTTATTTATGGCTTCTTTCATTTTCAGTGGTCTTGTAAAAAATATCACAGCAAATTTTGAGGCTAAGAACAGCAGAATCAGATGAAGAACTCTGACTTAATACTGACCTTTAAAAGAAGCTGGTATTTTGTTATCCTTTGGACAGGTTTGATAAGGTAAGAGGAGATAGAGTTGGCCAGTCCATGTCGTTGTTGTATCTCCTACGTGAAAAAAGGAAACATCAGAGGACTATGAGCACCAGCACTCAGATACAGACTGCTTTGAGTGCTATACATGAACTGCAAATTCTAGTTTAGCAAGGAGAAATGAAAAAAGATAGGATGACAATATATTCAAGTCACAGTGAATAGTTACATTGTGCATCTGCCTGCTCACTTTGTAGAAACAAAAGATTATTACATCCAAGGATATCTGTGAAGTATTTCAACAAACATAAAACCAAAGAGCAACAATTAGGGATATCGAACATGTGGCATCGCTTCCTCTTGGCAAAATAAAATCTGTATCTCTTTTGTTACTTGCAAGAGAGAAAAGAAATGTCAGTGTTCCGGGGAACAGCCGGGACTATCAGAGGAAGGCTGAGGTGGAGGTTTCTCAGCATCCCCTGCCAGTTGAACTGCCGCTGGTCACATACAGCATTTTCCCCACAAGGGGGAACACGAAGCAACATTTTCTGACTGGAGAAGCCCCAAACCCGCAAAAGGAAAACTGCCACAACAAAAAAAGAATGCCCTCCACAAAGGTAAAGCAGGAAAACAGAATTAGATGATAATTCGATGGGATAATTACAGATTTCAAGTACTGATCGTGGTTGACCTTCAGGGCCAGTTGTTTGCCATTTATCACAGTATCAGATGTATTTTACCCACACAATTTCCAACAGTAAGTTATGCACCACAGCTATGTGCTTTCTAAGCACGATTACGGTATCAGAAATTCCCAAGATGGGATACAAGTGACATTTTCACATGGTCCAGTGGAGGTATCAGTGGAAACAAAGTTACCTGTGCACAGGATGCAGTCTTCACATTTCAAATGCAATTTAGGTGGATTAAGGGATGGAGAACTCTGCATACACAGAGGGTAATTTACCTGCTCTTCTTCAAACACTGAAAAATTAACAGAGGCTTGCTTCACAGAAAGGCTTTACCTTGCAATGTTTAGAATCGGGTTCTCCTCAGTGATAGACTTTTGAAGTTAACCCCAAGAACTTCAGGGCTTGTTTGGGGTTTTTTCCCCCTCTACATCTACAAACAATTCTAAAAAAATTTGCAGTGTCTCTACACAGCTAGTAGCTCAGCACAGCAGAGAAGGAAACAAAAAGGGGTAGAGAACACGCTAATCAAATCATCTGTAAATACACATTTGACCAAAACTCACACAGTGTGGCCAGAATTCCTTCCTAAAACCTCTAATAGCTGCTGCATTTCTTAAGTGGAGTATTACATGTAGACCAAGTAACCTTGGGACTGAATATGCAAGGTGGTCCATTTAGCAGCGCTGAACAATAGCAGTCAACTAAATTACCACAACATCCAATTAAAATGTAAAGGTGCTCCAAAAATTTAACAAAATTTCTATCTTTATTACATACAATGCAAACTAAGCACACCAAAATGCTAAGATTTGCAGATAGTGCCTATGAGAGATGAAGATTCATGTCTCAGTTGTTGCTGCCAGAACCTGCTTCCAGTTCTGAACTGCTCTGATATGTGACAGCAACTTTTTACATATGATTTGACTTAACCATGTGAGATATAAGATTGATTCTCTTAAGCTGACACTAAAGACTAATTAGACATTAGTCTAATTAGACACTTAGACATTAAGAAAAACTTCTATACCAAAAGGGTTATCAAAGACTGGAAAGGCTGCCCAGGGAAGGGGTTGAATCATCATCCCTGGATGTATTTAAAAGCCATCTAGATATGGTGCTTGAGGATTTGGTGTAGTAGTGGCCCTTCCTGGCAGAGTTAGATAATGGTTGGACTTGATCATCTTAAAGGTCTTTTCCAACCATAGCGATTCTGTGATTCTGTAAATTGAAGCATTAGTACCAGGAAACTTGCACTTTCTTAGGAAATTAGGCACTCAGCATACTACAATACATGATACAAACTACTCAAGCACACTTTTAAGATAGACAATGAAAGTACTTACATCAAAGTATGCTCCTGCATGTTCTAATATTAGCTGGGTAGAATCTGGCTTATTTTTACAGTAAGTAACATACATTTGGAATTTGTCTGCCTGCAGAACAAAATGCAAATTTGCACAGGTTAGCAGAAGGAATCATTTCTGTCTCACAGTTTTTACAGTTATCCTATCTATCTCCTCTCCCAAGAAATGGAACTATACAGAATTATTTTTCCCAATCAAACTGGCAGCATAAGAAAATAGACAAGTAAGACTGAAAACAATAGCAATGTATGCAAAAGTAGATTATTCAAAGCTAAGACAATGATACCAAACCAAACCTGAATGCTGATTTAGGCCACTTGCATAAGCTTCAAGAGCAGTTAAGCACTGGCATCTGACAGCAGTACCCTAATGTTTCATTTTTCTTTCCCAGTTAAAGATGCACACATTTTTACTCAAATTTGAAGGAAGAGGTACTTTTACAAATTTTACAAGTTAAAAAGGGACCTGAGAGCAAGAATCCAGCCTTCATGATTCCCATCTCCCCCTTGTTACTTATAAACATAAGTCTGATTTTATTACCCAAGTAACAAAACAGTGTCCAACATCTTCTGGTAACTGTTCATATTTTTCCAGCTCCTTGAGGAATATACTATGAGTAGAAAAGAAACAAATAATACAAGGCACATGAAACATTTTCATAAGAGCAACTGATACTGATCTATTGTTTGTGAATAAAGGTGGCTAGAAAACTTGCTGTAAGTCATACCAACAGCATGAGTTAAGAAATAAAGATAGCAGGAGTGGATTAAAATATGTAATAACAGAACCAATACGGAACGTAATTCAATACAAATTCTGACATGAAGATAAGAAATCGATCCAGCAGACACTCAGTTAACAAGTAACAGTACATAAAAATTTAATAACTGCCATTGTTCTCCATCAAGGTTTCCTACTGTTTCAGAGCCTTCATCTCAAGAAAAAGGTGGTGACTTGCACTTTGGATGCTCAAATTAACACAAAACATACAAAGGACTGTAAAACCAGGTTCTAGAATATGCAAGGTGTATTTTATTACTTAAAAGAATCAGAACCCAATACAAACATCAATGAATTAACAAAGAAGGAAGATTCAGAGTGAGACTTCTGTACTTGGAAGTCTGCTTAGGAACCATTCCACTCAGAAGAACGGTAGCAAACAAGCGTTTTTCATGCTCTGTACTCTGATAAATTTAACAATGGTGAGGCGTCCACAGAAGCTTCAAAGAGCCAGGAAAGAGCAGGAAGCCCTTACCCACTAGCAGTCATGCTTGAAATAAGGGTTCTGAAGGAATGAGAGTCTTAAACTGGTGTTTGTACTTATCTGTATTCTATTGAGTTCAGTGGCTTCCATCTCTTTAGAAGAACTGGAAAATCTGTATCAAATTTTTAATGTATCCAAGTAATTTCTTAAAAGCTGAAAGATGTCCAAGACTGAAAAATACAGTTTCTAATGGTGTACCTACCTGGCGGCAAAGAGCAACAACTGAAATAATCTAGCAATGTAAGAAGAAATCCTTTAGATTTTTTTTTTAATGGAAAAACATCCATTATTCATAAGCACAATATTTTCATTAGGAAATCCCTCAGGTCATCGTTTGGATTTAGCAGTAATATGGAAATGGAAGATAAGTCACTCACTTATTGTGGAACTCATAGATTTCCTGCATGTTTCCGAAGATAATGTGTTCTTTGTTTACAATGCCAGGTGGGATCTCCTCGACTCCGCTTGTCATTTCCCACAGATATGTCTGCCCAGAACAAAAAAGATTCATGAAAAGACATGATAAACTCTCAACAGAAGCACCCAGGTATCTGTAAACATGCACTCCTGGAGAGAAATCGGGGAAAGATCAAGCAGCATGAGCATCTCCAATTGTGACAGTACCTGTTGTGTCCAATATACCTTGTGATTTTTGACAGCAAAATTCAAGTTCTAAAACTGACAACTTAACACAGACCCTGAGACTTCATCATTTAAAATGCACGGTGTTCTTGACAAGCTCTAATGCTTCAGGATATTCCTTATCAAGGTCACGTCTGCAGGCTAGAAGTTCATGCTTTGTGCAACAGCTAACACTGAATATTACTTTATCCAGCGTAACAATTACTGGGCACTTCTCCATGGAATCGCTCTGGATTTCAAAAAGTCAGCTAGTAGCAGAACATGTGATACAGATAATAAGAGAATTAACACAAGCTCTTCTCTATTGCTAGCAAAGCAAATAAAGTAAACCCCTCCCTTTTCCCTCCCCTCTCTAAAACAAAAAAAACCCCACATGTTTATGAATCGGGAAAGGAGTAAATACTGAAACTCGGTACTGATAAAAGCAAAACATACAGGATGAATTCCGAAGTGGCTGTTATCAAATGTAATTCCGAGTTTCTCTCAATAGCAGAAAAGATACTTAATTTGATCCTATGACTGCAAACCAATCATGCTTGGCCCTTAAAACCAGAAAGAAACAGAAAGCCACAGATTCAATCCTGTCTTCAAAGATTAGCGAAAAAAGAACACTTACATCCATGCATTCCCGGAGGTCTCTTACGTAAGCCTTTTCTGTCTGAATTAGCTCAGCCATAATGAACCTTAGGTGACAACAGAAAGAATAATCATATCTCAGTCTGTTAGATCATTATGAATGCATAATAACCAGAATACATCTTTCTCCTCATCAGTTTTTGCTTTTTCCACTGCTGCAAGAAAAATCTGAGAACTGAAATGTGAAGAGAGACAACAGATGAAGGAAACATAAGAGGTAGGTATCCCTCTGTTACCCTCAGGTATCCCTCTGTTACTAACCAGCAGAAAAAGAAATGGTGAAGGAGACAGAATTTTTTTCATGCTTTTCACTTGCTACAGTCATTTAACTGTTGTCCCCCCTCCCCCCTCACACATTTATTTCACACTAAAAAGAAGAAAAAGATGTTAAAAGAAGTCTAACAGTTTTGAAAGTTTAAGATTCTGACATGCTAGAATTATCTGTGAGAACAAGCATGTGAATAAAAGGCAGTAAGAGCTATTGAGTAAAATAACTCTCTTTTTGCAATTTATCCAATTTCTAAGCTGCCAGACAAGCCACAATAGTTGTTTCATTATCGGGATTGATTTATGCATTCTCATTGATTAAAAATAAATAAATGTATTACTCTTTCCTGCGGGCAGACTTTCGTTTTTCTTCATTAAGCTCATGAGCAGCATCACGCAGTTTCACCTCTGACCCAGGGACACTGGCTGGGATTATATCCAGCTGCAAGCTTTTGCTCTTTATTAAAGAAAGGAAGAATTAATTAAGGAGGGAGTCAGTAGAAAACAATAGCTAAATAAAATGCAAGAAAAGCTTGTTTGTCTGTCATCACACTCAAACTTCTCTTACCGATTTATTGGAATCGGAGGAAATACCCAGAGCTTTCTCTAAAGAGGTCCTGTATTTCTCCATGCGGAGGGAAAAGTCTCTGTACCTCTTATCCACTGCTGTGACACATTTTTTAATCTCTGTTGCATGAGCATGCCCTTTTTCAC
The DNA here is from genome assembly GCA_025345505.1 of Todiramphus chloris collaris. NCBI lineage: Eukaryota > Metazoa > Chordata > Aves > Coraciiformes > Alcedinidae > Todiramphus > Todiramphus chloris. Next base: position 3,839,773 of record JANVCC010000101.1, on the reverse strand, counting down.
AAAAGCCATCAGCCAGCTGTATCAACAACTTCACCCTCTCTTTGGTTTGCTATGAAAACAGGAAAATATCAAACAGTTACCAGCTCTACCTGTCACAAAGAGGGTCATTTTGCTTAACCTGCTACTAAGTACAGTTGGAGAAGCTATCAAAGGAGACAGCTTTCTTCTTTCTTTTCCCAGAACTCCTTTAAACAGATACCGTTTCTTAATAAAAACAGCAGAAGGTGAATATTGGTTTCCTTGAGTTTTATTATTGTATGACTAGAAGCAGGTTGCTTAGTTTTCTTTCAAAAATGTGTTCCGTATCTAACCTAGGGATTAAATTCTTCCAGGCAAGCTTTTCAGAGCATGGGTATTCTCACATCAATACCAAGGGGTTTTGATGCCAAAGAGGATATTTCGTTCATTACCACGGAAGCACTGGTATTGGACTGAGCTCACAGCCTCAAAATCTACCTTCTTCTACCTCAACACTTAAGTGTTGAGATGGAAATAAGTCCTGTTATATGCTTTACACTTGAATGGATTAAGACTATATTCTTGAGATTTTTTTTAATTCTGTTTTGTTGTCACACACTTGTTTGAGAGAAACTAAGAGAACAAGTAGCCACCAACAACTAATTAAGTGCTTTTCCCAATTATCAGGCTGCCTATGACTATGCACTTTCTTTCATGTAAATCATAAATAATCCACAACCAGTGAGTTTATACCTCCACCTCTCTCCCCCTCTGAGTAAAGTCTCCTGTCAGGGCCCTTGTAACAGGGAGTTAAGCAGTAAGTCAATAAAAGCTCGACTCTTTCATGTCAGTTGGAAAATCAACAGTGTTTGGCTTTTTTTTTTTTTTTTTTTAAACTCTCTTTCTTTCCTAATGGTCTCTCATCCAAGCATTTCTTTTCACTGTGGAATTGGCAAAAGCTAATACATCCTCCTAACAGGTAGCCAAATGCCAAGGGAGGGGCACTAACTACATCCTTTCAAAAGGGGCACCCACGTCATCTGCTGACTGACAGCGGAAACAAGGGGGGCAGTGGTGCTCTGCATGCTGGAAGACATCCAGCAGCACAAGGGCTGGGGCAAAACTCAGAAGGAAGAAAATCCAGGTTTGAAAAGCAAAAGTGATCTCTCTTCTTTCTGGATTCTCTTTTCTCCCTTCCCCTATGTCCCATGAACAACCTCATCTCCAATGCTGTCCTCGAAACAAATGAACACTTGCTTACTTTCTTGGGCTCTATTATTTCTCTATGAAGATTGCGGAGCCAAGAGGTGGAAACAGGTGACAGTTTGAACAGGTGGCAAAATGAAACACAGAGACAGACAACGCTACATAAGCTCAGGTCAGGTACTTCAGTCACACACTAGTTGTCTGTCTCTCATATGTGAGAACTGGGAAGCCTCAAGTGACAGCTGCCTTCAGAGATGTAGAATAGCACAATGCTGCCACAGCTCAAAAAGTCACAGCAAAATCACAGAACACTTTTACTAAAACAAGTAACCTAACAAGTAAAGCTTTAATTTTTCTACTATCTTCTCATTAAATCGCAGCTGAATAGTAATAGGTCTTGTTGTATGTTTTATCCTAAATGAACGTACAGTAATTCACCGACATGAGGATATAAAAGCAGAAATCAAAGGCCCTGCAAGGTTTGTAGGTTTTCTAAAAACATTTTTAAGCTACCTCATGACACTTGTATCATGAGAAATCACCAGCACATTGGGCTCATGGAGCTCCAGTAACAGTGACTATCTTCTGGTTTATTCTGTTCCTAGTGAAATACAGAGAAAGCCACTGCAAGTGAACACATCGTGATGGACACATCCTTGGGGATACTTTTCAGAGGTGGGAATTTGGGTTTCTTTATTTTTTAGAAATCTTTTTTTAAATTTATTTATTTTACCTTTGCTGTGATCTGAAATTCTTCATGTTCTTTTAACAACTCTTGAGTGTGCTGGATACTGGAGCCAGTGGAAGTGTGTGTGGATAAATAAAATTCCCCATTGTCATGAATCCATTCCAGAGCCTAAATGAAACAATAATGAAAGAAATGTAAGAGAGAGGGCAACACATTTTTGCCAGTAGAAACCACCTGTAAGCAGCATTTCACAAACACAGATTGGCCATAGTTAAATTTTACTCTCTATCACTTGTGGCAATCATCTAATATCTCTATAATATCACACAGTTTGTAGCTCTCAAATAATTCATTTAGTCTATGAAAAAATGTTTAAAGAATTAAACAACTGACACATGAATCTGAGTACTTGAGCTAAGTCCACTACTACAGGACCATAGTAAGATTCTGACTGTGTCTACAGTTTTGTAAGTACTCTCCAGCTGAGAAAAGAGCACCTTTTTGCTGCAATGCAGGACAGCTATACTCAGAAACAGACATTTTCCAACCTGTAAAAATATACGTAAGACTCCAAATGTGTAGGTTAAACTTTCCGAGCACATAAGATTCGACTATCATTTCACCTTTTAGTTGACATGTATTCCAGCCTGACAAAATACGGTCTGTGGTTATGTGTGTCGTAGAAATTAAACGTGCAGCAGAGGAGGAATGGTGAGATGTATCAGTTAAACCAATTAATGTACGCATAGGTAGCAAAAGACAGGACCTAAGAACTGCAAATTACAACCGTTTCCCTTCCACATGCTGGCACCTTACTCTAAAGAAAAATGAGCCATGCTGATCCAAGTTATTATCTACATTCTACCCACATTTATGTTTGCTGCCCTTGTAAATGTAACTTGGTGGTTGCAAGGAATCCTACTCTCTGGCTACCAAAAAAAAAGAGAAAAGAGTCCTCTCAAACTACTGCATAACCGTAAAAATAAAAACATAATTGAAGACTGACGTTATCAAGTTGTTTTGCAGCTCTACATATAGGCTACTACAGCAGCATACAGACATACATGAACTTAGAAACTTCTTGGTTCTGACAAAGCCAGTTTCAGATGCTCAAAGAGTTTAGTACTGCTTGCTTAGAACTCTCTTGTTATTGAATGCATGTGTATATTCTGCATGTCCAGTAAAACTGCCCAGGGAGGTGGTGGAGTCAGCATCCCTGGAAATGTTCAAAAACTGTGTAGACGTAGCACTTCAGGACACGGTTTAGTGGTCATGATAATGTTAAGTAGACAGTTGGACTTGATCTTGGAGGTCTTTTCCAACTGTAATAATTATATGATTCACAGAATCATAGAATCACAGAATTCACAGAATCATAGAATGGCTCAGGCTAGAAGAGACCTCCGAAGGTCGTCTAGTCCAGCCTCTCTGCAGTGAACAGGGATACCCTCAACTAGACCAGGCCGCTCAGAAAATGATAGTGTAAATGCACACAGCGCTACACAAATATTTACTACCCCAAGACAAAAAGTTGTAGATTGTTATTGGTCCTCATTCTTCCTTTTCTCTCTTATAGATGTAGTTTACCCTTTCATCTATGCACATTACCAAGAATAGGGAAAGTTTTCTCTTGGTGGACAGCAGATATGTATTTTCCAAGACCATAACCTTACACTGAATCAGAAAAGGCAACATCTGTATTACAATTCCACCAATTTATGCTCCTCAAGACTGCCACTGAACAACTTTTATTATCTTCCTTCCACTTGGGATGGCGCTGCCTCTTGGTACAGAATTGAAAGCCTCCAAAATTCAACACCGAATGTGAATGCCAGGATGCCATTTACCTAGTCACATACTGGTGCAGATGCAAGCCTGCTGAGATAGGCCTGTGACAAGAAAAGGGACATTTAACCAGCCACCTATATGATACATCTTGCTCCTGTAATGTCAGTCTTTGCAAGTGAAGACTGACACGGACAAGCAGCATGGCTATCTCCGATATTAAAAATAACATTTATTTTGATACTACTTGTCTTCAGCTTTTTAACCTCTGCCTTTTTGAGGTGGGTTTATTGGACTGTAATGAATGATGAACAAAAAAACCTTCCCCTCCCCCAGTGTTGCCCTTTTATAACTTTTTGGCAAATCTCTAGTCTCACAGAAAGTTCACCTCAGTGTTAATTCCTACAGTTTAAATGAGGTCTCACGTGAGGATCAGGATTGTACTTTGGAGGCACGTTTCACAGTACAAGAACTGGAGAAAGAAATTTAGCGATCAGGTGAGCCCTCAACTCTGGAATGTCCTTGCAACTACTACGGTACTTGTTCCCATTGCAGGGCATCAAGTTCTGAAAACTCCAAGAGTGGGTTCTTTCAGTTTCACAACAAAAATCTAAATGAAGACAGTAAAGTTTCCGATTTTTGGCTAATCAGTGTGAAGTCCCTGGTTTGCTTTGCAGTGATTGAACTGGTGGTTGCAGAAAAATGGGATTTACAATGAAAATGCTGACAGATCTTTATCTCCAGTGTTTGAATGTTAGTCAGTAATCTCTATACAAAAGCAAGTAGGTCATGTGCTTGGCAGAGGTTGGAGTTCAGGTTATTCAAAAGCGGGGTGCGGGGGTGGGGGGAAGGTTGGGTGGTTGGAGGGGGGAGGTGAGAGGCAGGGAAGGGAAGGGGTTGTTGTTTTAAAGAGGTATTAATCTTTAACTTCACTCCAAGATTTATCTTGCATTACTTTCTTTGTAAAAGCATGACAGACAGACTTTAGAAATCTTTCAAGAGATTAAGACAGATGACTAGTATTTAAGCCCCTGTCCACTCTGGCCAGCAGAAAGAAATAAAAAAGTGGGGTTTTTTGGGTCCTTTAAAGTAGATCTAGCTGTATTTCACATAATGGGCATTGGGTCCTGTTCTGCAGAACAGGAGCAGATAGCTTCCTTTCTTTGTCTTATATCCAGTTAATAAATAGAAAGAGTATAAAACCATTGCGGATCATTCCAGTTACTAAGTTTGCCTTGGGACTCTCTACTTATTTTTATGCCTTGTGTTTTGATTAGAGCGGGGGATTTATTTTTTGTGCATGGTAGTTACTTAATAGCTCTTTCCAGGCTGATAAATTCAACAAAATACAAGGTAATGGATCTGCAATGCAAGAAACCATGAAACCAAGTACACGCAGAACTGTAGAACCAATGTCTTTCAGTTATTATTGTTTAATGAGTTATCCAACTTGTCGGGTTTTTAGAACTGCCAATCAACTTAATTAGATGTTTTTCTCCTCTCAACATCTGAGAAAAACGTTGTCATCTGTTATTTCCTTGGTCAAATTACGTGTGTGTGTGTAGAAGTTAACAAGCATGACAATTTGTCAAGAAAAGAGAGTCACCGGTACCAGATCAAGCTGGCAGAAGCAGAACACTACCTTTAAGTCAGAGCAGTAAGGACACCCTGCCTCAACAGATTTTGTTCTGTATTAAAAGAAAGCCAAATTATTTCACTAACTTTCTATTTAAATCATTGAACTTTCATCCATTTGAAATATTGAAGTTGATGGCAAATTTGTTACTGTGGGACAAGTCAGTGTATGTCAAACCTCTATCACACTGAAGAGGATTTTTATATCAATCCCTCACCTGTTTGGCACTTCTTTCAAACACCACATACTGTTGGCATTGATCAAGACGTCTTTTACGCATGGTCCAATAATGCAGCACACGGTTCTCCCTCTGGAAGAGTTCATTCAAGATATCTGAAGAAACAAAAATAGTTTCAACAGAGGTTATGACAACCAATGTTGCAGCATCACTTTAAAATCAGTGGAATAAAGTACTTTATACAGTAGAATTTAGAATACACTTGCTCTTTCTGTTACTCTTTGTTTTGTTTTTTTTTCCTGATACTCATGAAATACAGAGTGTTCTTTTTTCATTATTATTTGCAGGAATGTTGGTTAAAGAAACTAGAGGTGAAATTAAAACTTACTACTGACACCTTTTTTCTCTTAAATAGTTCTCATATGGGGATCGCCACTGCTTATAACAGACATGAAAATGCAGCCTGATAAAGATGGTTCTCGATGGGGATTCCTCAGAAAGAACAAGCATGGACAAACAAACACAAGATGTTTAACATCTCATATTAATAAAGAAGTTTTCCAAATAAACCAGTCTCCTGTAAAATATTTTAATAATTTAATACATACGGGCAAATACATAACCTTAAGCCATTACAAGAACAAACACAATGTGTGCAGTTAGTAAACGTACCGAAACACAAGTATTAACTAGCATATGATTACCAATTTTGTAATTCCCCTTCAAAAAAAGTAATCAAAACCAAGACTTGTTCAAATTCATTGAGCTTTGAGAAAATTTCCAGGTAATCAAATAATTAAGTCCACAATTTGGTATTACATTCCTCAGTATGAGAAACTGTCTGCCATTGAGAAGTCACATTTAAATTCCACCATTAGCCTGCAATTCCATGTCTGGTTTGTAACTTCTTCCTGGATAGCAAAGACAATATGCAGAAGATTTTATCTGAACTCTGCTTCTTTAATGGTTATTGGATTTTTTTTCTTCAAACAAAGGAATCCTAGCAGTTTTCTTGTGAAGGTCACTTCACCAACTGCTTCTTCTCAAGCAGCAGCCCTACGAGACTTCGTAGCTACTGCAACCCTTAGGCAAGCTGAAGGACGTAAAATGGCAACACTCAAAGTCTCTGCCATGTGATTCTATCAGCAGTGCACAGAACCCAAGGGGATGTCTACCAGAAGCAGAAGACACCACAAAAAAAAAAAGGCTCATTCTTCAAAATAACGCTTTGCTTTCTCTTCTACTTATACCTACAGCTGGCTACTTTCCATAATTATGAATGGAGGCTGTCAGGTGCTAGGCCACTTCAGGCCTCTGTGTTCCCTTGCCCCACTGTCCAGGTTCACCGTGCCTTACACCCCAAAGCTAACAACTCCAAGAAACAGTTTGACAAGAGAAGTGAAAATAAAAGAAGCCTCATGAAAAAAAGCACCTCTCTCTATCAGTGATCCGGGACCATTTACAGCCAATTGTCACAGCCACCTTAGGGATCATGAAACCTGTCTGCATCACAGCCAACATCCTCCTCCTTGGAAGCACTGTATTCCCACTCGCCACAGAGCGCTGACAGGCCTTGCTTTTCCTTGGCCACAGTGGCCAAGGTCATCCTCCTACTGGGTAATCCACCCTCAGATATGCCTCAACTGATCTGTCCCTTAGCCAAGCCATGAGCTGATCTGCAATAAGCCTCACCTGCTTTCTCAGTTTTATTTCTGCCTTATGGCAGCTCTGAAACCTTTGCTCAGAATACATGCCAGATTTCAGGGACTGGGAGGAGGTGGAGGGATGGAACACAATTACCATTATACAATGCAATACACCCAACTGGACACACCATATAAAGAGACATCTTGATAGTGACGCAAGCGAAGTAGTTCTGACAAAGTGCAAGCAAGGTGAATTTAGCTAATTGGAACAGCATTTGTTCTGTCAGGACATGATACAGATGGCAAGCCAGTGAGATATCTGGCTGGGCACCATTAGTGTTACTGTCATTAATTTCTTGGACTGACAAGGAAGCTGAAAAAAAAAATTAAAAATCTATAAAATACTCAAATGAAATTGTAGAACATCAATATTTAATACTAGGTTTGGATGAGCAGCTCTATCTCAAGCCTTCTGCACTATAGTCCCTATTGTCATTTTCTTTGATTCCAACATTTGTCAGGACTGCTTCCTAAACTTCCATCTTGTTCTCCAGGCTCAGATTGCTTTCAGCTGTCTCTATGCATCGTGCACTCTCTATCAACCTATCTAAAAATATAAGCACCGCCAGACAAGTTCCTGCACTAGTTCAGTCGCAGGCCATACAGCAGAGACAGAAGTAATGAAGTACATGAAATTAGCAGCAGAAGCAAAGATGAATATGCTACATTTGTAAGCTTACAGCATTTGTCATTGACTGAATCCACCTGCCACAGCACAGTTTCAGGATGCAACTCCTTCCTAAAATACAGCTTTAGCATGGTGTCTGAGACGGAATTTGGATACTCTTAATGGCAGGTCAAGGAAATTATTTACACTGGTACGAAGGGACAGAAGGATACCTCTTAGAGTTCAGTACCATTGGGATTCCTGGTTCCCCATGAAGCACGTGCTTAACTAAACTTTGTCTAGATTAAGACGGTGCTCTTATAGATGCCATAATCTGCAGCTGGGAATAAATATCAACTAAAATCACTGCACTGGCTTTCTGAAAAGCATTCAGCAGTTCTGACGAAACTCAAGCATTACTCAAATTTTTGAAGTGTTCATTTATATACTATATACTGATGACAGTCTGACACGACATACACCTGAGTATGACTGTAGCAGAACACATGTAAACTCTCTTTCACCAAAATGAAATAAACACTTGTATTTTTTTCTCTATCTATTTAGAAAAGATATTTTTTTCTTTATGTGTATGTTTCAACAGAAAGATCAGTTACCACCATACCATTGAGATCTAAAAGCAGAGTCCTCGCTAGTTTTATCTTGACTCATGTTTAATTCTCAGTAGCTTATATTACATAGCTTAGAGAGTGAAAAGCATTAGAGTAGACAGCTTATTTTTTTTCCTGCTTAGGGATTTTTGTTGCTGTGAAAACATGTATCATTCAACCACGATTTTAAAAGTACACAGAACATGCACAGCACTATGGTTCTGACATAAAATTATTCTTAAGGACATTAGCAGAGACTTTTCCACACTTTATTCATCTGAATACAGTTCTCTTTCTCAGAATGACTGTGTATATGGATTTCAAAGCTGAAATTTAAAAAAGTTTGTCTAAAACCCCTAACATTTCTTCTACTTGATAAGTGTGGTAGCTACAACTTAGTGCTTGCTTCTGCTTTGTTTCCTTTGTCTACTATTACGAGAAAAGCTAAGTGACAAATTTCAGTAACACTTCCTTAGTTATTGATACTGCCAGCATTTGTGTTGACATTATGTCTTGTAGAGTTTTACAAATGTTGATGCCTTGGGGACAGAAGAAAAACAATCCTTTGCCTTAGCTCTACACGTTCAAAGTTTCAACAGCCACAATCCAATTATTTCCTTAAGAGTGAAAAGTATGGCCAATACCCTATTATCTTTCCAATGTAAAAAAATTAACATAGGGAGATTTTCAATTTGAGTACTGTCAAATACATGGGTAAGTTTAATACAACCTCTTTTCCCCTTGTAGTAAAGTGAATCAGTAAACACGTCCTTTTCTAATAGAGTCATCAAGTAATTTAGAGTGGAAGTGACCTCTGGAGGCCAATTTTCCAATCTTGTCAGGACTAACTTCAAAAGAGGCTTGTTCAACTGAATTTTTAAAATACTCAAGGGCAGAAACTCCCCTACCTGTTCTGGGCTACCTGCTCTACTCAGTGTCATCACTCTTGCTGTTAACACTTTCTCCTTATATCCACTCAGAATTTTCCTTGCTGCAACTTTTTCCTCTGGTCCTATTGCATGTTTCCCTGAGTTTGTCTCCATCCTCTGCATAACTCCCTTTTGGGTAGTTGAAAACAGTAATTATGTAATTGGACATCTCTGGTTCCGAGTCTGTACCATGGCCTCAGTGTTCAGTCACATCTTCAAAATGCATCGAGTGAAATATGACTGACAAATAAAATCTGTAAAATGCAGTATTTATTTCTGAATCTCTCTGCTCTCTGCTCTGCCTATCTCACCCATTAGTTATGCATACTCTATTAATTTCTGTACTTTTGTCCCTGGAAGACCTACACATTTCTCTCTCCACTTCCCACAGTGCACATTACAACTCAAAGATGCACTACATTGAATTAATCCTAGCAAAAGCCAGGCCCCATGTAATAGCTCTGACTCACCTCAGCTACTACCTATCTAGACATCTAATTTAAAAATGATGTCAGTTACCCTATACTTTGAGAAGTTCCTTAATTCTGATTCAACTATATGAAGGGCCCGAGGGTATTTTTCAAGAGATTATCTTGTATCACACTGGCACTCCCAAGGAACTCGCAGAATGCACCACACAAACATACTGACTAAGCTTACAGTGATCAGCTCCTATTTGGCTTCAGACCAAACGCTGTCATATGGAAGTTTACTATCTCATATTCTCAACAAAAGCAGCACATTTGAGTCTCGAATTGAAAGAAGATTAAGTGTAAGAAGGAGATAAGTAAATTCAAACAAAGTTCATTTGAGTAGAACATAATTTGACAACTGGCAGCTCCTTCAAAGTGCACGAGCAATTTTAATTATTTCCTGTTAAGCCTGACAGGACCCTTTCCACTTGGGCAGGCTTCACTCTCCCATCATCACACACATCACAGCATGTGATGAACATGTTATTTAGAGAAAAATAGAACAAGAAACCCCTTACTTTTGACTTGTTGTTCAGGTGCTTTGATGTGTGTCACCATCCCTGGCATGTTTACACTGTTCCTGTGCAGGTATTTCAGGAAGACATCAGCATTTCTCCGAGCCAGTGTGCAAGCCTGGAAAGCCAGCAGTATTACTTCATTTGAAGATGCACAAGTATACATCCAGAAAGAGATGAAGGACCTTCCCCACTCCCCTTTAGTGCATTTCCCACCCTCTCCAATTTAGGAAGTGTTGCTTGTTAAATCCTTCTGCAAGTAAAGCCAATCCAACCATTAAAATAGTTTACCCAACAAAGAGCAGTTAATCCTTACTTATCTGGCAGGGAATACAAAAACCCAACTCCAAAGAAAATGTGATTCTTTTTTATCTGAAGATCCTGAAAAGCATTAGCTGCTCTAGAGCTTTCAGCATGACTCAGAGCTCACAGATAAGTTTGTTTTGTGTATGTGCCACTTGAAGTTATGTATTGTGTAAACAGAGTGTACATGCTTGTATACTCACCTGGATATTCCAAAACATCCGCCAGTAATTTAAACAAAAAGTAAACGCTCACAGAAGTGGTAAAATGTTAAAACATGCCGTTAAAATATTAAGACAAAGCATTGAGAGCTTTCAGTCGTTGCTGCTGTATTGGCAATACCCAGCTCAGCTGCCTTCTTCATCTTAACGTACACCAAGTACTAGATATGGGCTACCTATGTTATTTTTAATGAGCAGAACACGAGCTGCTACTACAAGAGGTTAGACAAAAGTAGTATGGTTCAATCCAGTAACAAAGACAGTAAGTCACACTGTTTAAAAATGAAGATTGGTAACTCACAATCCAGCTGCAGAAAGATATATTTGACATTATACTTGGAGATACGCTAATGTATTTTTGAATGTTCTTGTCTGTGTACTGAGAACAAAAAGGCTTTTAATAAAAATAAGTTTCATACTCTTAGTAGCCTTTGAAGGTGATGCTGGAAAAAGCCTTTGGTTACAGGTTTAGTTACACTGCTATACAAGCATCCATTACAGATTTATTCAATATAATCAATAACCTTCTTCACTAGGACATCGGTAGGAATGAGAAGTGTTCATTTATCTGCAGACTATTACACAAACCCAGCTACTCTCAGATGCTTGTCTAGCAATTTCCTCTTTCTGTATTCTACTGTAGTCCAAGAACATCTGAGAGCTGCTCTGATGCACAGGCAGCAATGGCACTGTGTGACCATCGCTTCTCTTCCAAAGCAGGAACCTTGAAGCATTCTTTTAGAATGACAGTTGCTCAAAGCAGTGATTCCCAGTTCCTCTTCAGTCACAGTGGGAGACCTGACATCTACTGAAGTTTAACAAGAATTATATTTATACAACTGTCTACAATTTTATGCACTTGGCAGTATTCTCCTAATCACTGTCAGAAGCAGTTAACGTGCCACTTACCAAATCTTTGTTACAGTTTGAGATGTACCTGTAGCTTTTGAATGTGCACTGTTTTCCACATATATTTCAGCACTGTAAGAGTTGAGTGTTTGACTGCATGCTTTCCAAGACACAGAAGACAACAAAAAAATTGGCAAACCTTACCTTTAGGAATGCCTCCTTCTGTTCCAGGTGTTTGCTTATCATAGGAGTAACATGATCTGTTTCAGAGTTGGGACCCAGTTTGTCTGCTCCTCCACACCAGTCTTCTTCTCGCTTATATTCTTGCTCCAGGCTTTCCAGCACACTGCACACCTATCAGGAAAAAGGAGTCCAACTCAAATATAATTCAATAAGACAAAAATTAAAAACTCAAGCCAAAAGAATGGAAAACTTATCTACCACCCCTTGCATATACCTTAGCTTCTGACATGTTTCGGCTGGGACTTGAGAGAAGACAACAAACTTTGGCTGTAGGTCTGCAAGCATTGGCCTGCTTAAGTGGAATTGCCCAGAAGGCTATTCCTAAAGTTGCTCATCTTTCTCTGACTCTGTGACTGCATAATTCAGGATTGGCTTAAGAAACGATTGCAGAGGAAGCAACGTTGCCAATCTTCCCCCTAATTGTTCTACAGACAAGTAGGATGAAGCTGATTTTTCTCTGACTCCCACACAAAAATCAGAATTAGCCATCTGAAGTACCACCATTAAAACCTCTGTGCAACTTGCTTATGGTTTAAGCAAAACTTCTTGAAACAAGCAGAAAGGCAATCAAGCACTTATACAGTGTATTTCATCTTGAAAATATTTTACAAGATTTTTCTCAATTAAAAATAAGAATTTGAGGAATATTAAAGGGGAGAGTAATAGCAGAAGCAGATGAAGATTTTGGTGTTCACCAATAATCACTGCACTTTGGTAATGTACCTTCCTGGAATTTTGCTAATTGAAGCAAGTGTAGCCAGAGCGATTACACTGTAGTCTCTTAGAAGCTAGTACAAGTTGTCCACTACTCATTTATCACAGAATGGTTTGGATTGGAAAGGTCCTTTAAGATCATCTAGTCCAACCTCTCTGCCATGGCCAGGAGCATCTTTCACTAGATCAGGTTGTTCAAAGCCTCATCCAACCTGATTGAATACTTACAAGGATGGGTTGCTCACAACTTCCCTGGGCAACTTGTTTTAGTGTTTCACCACCCTCATCATGAAAAAACTTCTTCCTTTCATCTGATCTAAAACTATCCTTTTTCAGTTTAAAACCATTGTCCCATGTCCTGTCACTATAAGCCTTGGCAAAAAGTCTTTGTCTTATAGCTTCTCTTCCTAAGGCAGCTAGTAAAAGGTTTTGTGTGTTTTCTTTTTTTTTTTCATTTTTATAACTGCACTTGTTATCAAATTAGTAGATATAACCAAACCTGGTCAACCATTTTTTTTGGTAATGCTGTTTTATGCAGAATTAATGAAGAATTACTGAAGACAGACACAGATCACGTATCTTTACCTGTTCAGAAGTTTTATAGAAGGCAACAGAGGCATTCACAAGCTTGAGACGGTCCTCCATCTTCAGCATCAGCTGTTGCCAATGGGAAGCAACCTTCTCTGCACACTCACGAATCATGTCCATATCGTAGTGATTAGCCTGCAGCATTGCTTCTGCCTTCTGCTGAACCTGCAGGGCACTCTGATGTGTTTTCTGAAAAGAGGTGAAAAGTAAGGAGTTCAGTGAAGTGATTAATTTTATTGAAGACCTCAAAGGCTCACATTTTCACTGTATCAGTGACTCTTCAATACACATGCACAAACACCCATCAACTAAAAAATAACTGTCTAATTTTAGTCACTCCATGACTTCACTATGCAAATACAAAGGAAATAAATCCTGTAGAGATTTGTCATCAAATCAACAATGACTAGCAGTTTGTAATCAATAGCCACACATGGGATATCTATGTTGCAGTACACTCTATTATAAATATGAATTTCTGGTTAATTTTCTTTTCCTTCATAGTGAGGAAAAAGAAGATCTATGGATGTAACTTATTTTTGGCTCGATTGCTATTACTGTCCTCGCAGCTTTACTGCCATCTTTTGCACATCAGCAGCGAGCAAGTGAGGGTGCAGGCCTGCAGCCCAATACAAAAGATAATTCTCGATTCACTGTAAGCAAATTTTTACCTTCAGTTCTCTGTGCAAATGTATACTTGCCTAAAACCTAGAACCTCTAACTATAATAAGCATTATTACATAGAATCATAGAATGCCTCGGGCTGGAAGGGACCTCCAAAGCCCCCCTGCAGTGAGCAGGGATACCCTCAACCAGACCAGGCTGCTCAGAGCCTTGTCCAACCTCACCTTGACTATCTCCAGGGATGGGGCCTCAACCACCTCCCTGGGTAGCCTATTCCACTGTTCTACCACCCTCAATGTAAAGAGCTTCTTCCAGATATCCAATCTAAACTTACCCTTCTCTAATTTAAACCTGTTTACCCCTCATCCTTTCACTCCAGGCCCTTGTTAAACAGCCCCTCTGCAGCCTTCCTGTAGGACCCCTTCAGGTACTGGAAGGTCACTAGTAGGTCTCCCCGGAGCCTTCTCTTCTCCAGGCTGAACAACCCCAGCTCCCTCAGCCTGTTCTCGTAGGAGAGGTGCTCCAGCCCTCTGACCATCTTTGTGGCCCTTCTCTGGACCCGCTCCATCAGGGCCATGTCCTTCCTGTGTTGAGGGCTCTAGAGCTGGACGCCGTACTCCAGGCGAGGTCTCACCAGAGCACAGCAGAGGGGCAGAATCATCTCCCTCGATCTGCTGCTGGCCATATCTGAGTACAGAATGACCCAGAAAACACAGAATTTAAACTTCCTAGTAATTTATTATGAAATTAATGAAACACCTAGAGGTCTTACAATTTTTATACTTCAAAGTATAAAAATCTCTCGAAATGAGTGTACATAGAGTGCAAACTGTAACAAAACCAAACCACACATACACCCCCCCACAAAAAAAAAATAGAGGGGGGAAGCACAAAAGCCCATGAAAGGAACATGAAAGAATTACTGCAAGATAGAGTATTTTGGAACTAGCTTTCTCAAACAATCATAACATTGGTTAATCTTTCAGAAAAAGTAAAGTTCTTAAAAACCACATGCTATATATAAAATACGTCTCACTAAGTTCCTCGATAGTGAATAGAAATTAGTAACATCGCATTTCAGTCAGTCTAAAGTTCTCTGCCTGTTTTTTGCAGAGATATGACTTTTCGTTGAAAGTGATGGCAGGAGAATGGGCACACCACCACACACAAACTTCAGTGAAATCTTTCAAAGAGAAACGGAAACATTAAAGGACCATATCAGTAAAAACAAACTGATGTTTGCTGTTCCATTTATCCTTAATTTTAACAATTAGCATGATACGTTGTTTCCTAACAAAAAGAAACACCATTTTCAGTAAAATTGCTGTGAACAGCTATCACTTCACAAGGATGCAAAAAGGTACTGAGATGTGTTTACCTGGAATTGCAGCTCTAAAATGAACAAGAACAAAACAAAACAAAAAAACCCCACATTCCCAATAAGTCTTTTTATGTCTTTGCCCTTAGATGGTTTCAACAGCTTTTCCTAAACTCAAAATACTGTATCACGAATCCAACAGAATTTACAAAGACTCATGAACTGTAATACAGAAATTCTTGGCTACAGTCACTGAAATGGTGTTTTTACCTCTATTGCATGTTGAAACTGCTCATGCTCCCTCTGTAACTGTTCTGCCTCCTGCAAAGAGCTAGCAGTGATAAGCCCAGCGTTTAGCATTGACTCTCCATTTCGGATCCAGCCCAAAACCTGTAACAAAAAAAGAGAAGACCATGAAATATGCAATTCCACTGCTAACCATCAAGAAAAACATCATTGCTTGGCATTAAAACTTTTAAGGTCACATGTAGTACTGGAATTGATGAGTAAATAATTTATTAATTATATATTTACAGTGAATTTTTTATTCAATAAACACAGTGGATGGCATTCACTATAATTTCACTTAGGTGACAACGCATATCTTTCAGTGAACTACTACATGCCTGTGGGTTTCAGTTTATATTCTGAACAAGGTTGTGTTTCTGAATACCATTTCTGTCACCTGGAAAAAATGAACTAATTACAAGAAATATTTGCCTAAAAGCCAGTGCCAGTAATGTAAATTGAAGACATGCAGCTTAGAAAAAAAGTAAATAACTCTGAATATTAATGTTGAGAAAAATGTGACCATTCAGTATCTTCTAATTCCTTAAAGATTTATGTTTTTCAGAATGTACTGCCTTTGACACGTCCACTTAAACCAGAAGAACATCCAGGTGGGGAGCAGCCTCAGGAGGCCACCTAGTGCATACCTTAGCAACAGCAGGAACATGCAACCTTAAGGCCCTTCCCAAAAGATCTGTTCCTTGTTCATTACTCAAAGCTTCAACCCCACACATTTTTATCACCATAAGTCCTCTTTCTAATATTTAACACTCAAATCTCTCTCACTTTACTTTTGGCTCATTTCATTTCTCCTGCCCACAATGGAAGAAAAAAAACCCACCAAAACCCCAAAACCACGAACATTTTCTCCCACTTCCCATCAGCTTTACTTTTCCCGCTCCTTCCTCCATCAAGAACATTACCCTAGATTCCTCTTCTCTTGTTGGCCACAGTCTCTTCAATCTCTCCCACATGAAGTTAACCACCATATTTTCCTCATTGCTCTTTTATGATCTCCCTCCAGTTGATAACCATGACTTTGGTCAAAATCTTTCTAATATTGAATAAGTCTGGACATAACTCAGGTTATACACTGTCATTGGTACAACTGCTGCCCAGCCAGTAATTACCCCCATGCTGTATTTGTTCAGCTGATTACTTCTGCCAGCACATCATTCCCTGTATTTATCACTAATACAACTAATCTCCTCCTTGCACTGCAATTCTTCCATACATTGAGACAATTCTGAACTGTAATCTGGTGTCTTCTGGTAAACTCAAATCCCTTTTCCAGCTTCTTTTGCCTTTATCTTCAAATTTAAAAGCATAATCTCTAACATATAGATTTTTCTGATTGAAGCCATGAGCTAGTACCCAAATACAGACTTCTATGGTGTTTTTTTAAATTCTGAATTCTGCTTTCCAATCCAGTGAGTCTCTTGATAACTTTTGTTACTGAGTATGGTTTTTCAGCAAGTTATCATTCGTGGCGATGTTGTCTCATGTGACATTCTAGAGCCAGACAGACAGAACTAAACTGTTTTAAAAGCTGTAATAGAAGTAAGATCCATGTCGTTTGCTTTTTCACCTCTACCCAGACGACTTGTTACCTTGTCAGGAAGAAACAAGATTTATCAATGGGGAGCTATGCTTAACTAATCTGTGTTAACTTTTTCTCCTCTCCTCATCACTGTTCAGGTTTAATAATCTACTTGTTGCAGTATTTCTCCTGGGAACTATGTTAAACTAGATGACCTATAATCCTCCCCTAGTTAATCCTTTCCCACTTTTGAGATGTAGATGTTGAGTTCCAGGCCTCCAGAATCTCCAGATGTTTGGAGAAGAAAAGCACCAATGTCTATATTTTTTCAAGCAGTTTTCTAGGTATTCTACAGTGAATTTCTTTGGACACAGTTAATTTGAAATTGATTTTGGACCTTTAACTACTGGTAATAAATATATTAACTACCAAATCACAGTTAGCTCTCAACACAAAATACTCACAACTAGTGATCCACATATGACACCATCATTAATGCTACTGCCCCAGGTTATTGCTAAATGAATCAGGATGACATGACTATAGTCACAGACCAAAAACATGGGCAGAAATTTTAAAACGACTTATTAAAACACCAATCCTTAAAAACAAAAGGCATGTGTGGTCTACATCCACAATACACTCTAACATCTCTAACAGCTTGAAGAAACTGAGGTCTAGCCATCTTGACACAACATCCATTCCCTCAAATTTGCATCACAATCTCACCCTCTGTCTTAATGCTTATCTAGACTGCAATATTGTTGTATTTGTAATGCAGTTTTTCCCACTTCTGCCTACACAATGAATAACTAGTAACATCGTTGTTGTTTTTTTTTTCCCCTGATAACATGTATTTGAATTCTTCTATATAAATCCTACAAATCTGTAGAAAAGAGTAAGTCTGTGGTGTACATGTAGGGCATGACAGCACCTCCCAGACATGTAACCAGGTTCACTTTCTGCTCCTCTGGGGAGAAAGCACTGGGTCAGATGGAGTCTTATGGGAAGGGGGAAGATGGCTCTGGCCTTGAAACAACCTCTGCTACTTGCAAGGAGACACTTCGAGAGCATGGGGCATGTGAAAGGGACCATGAAAGGAGCTGGGAGTTTCTAAGCTGTTAAGACACCTGAGGGTTATTAATACCAAAGGAAGCAATGCCAGGTAACCCTCAGGAGCAAGAAAAGGGCAACTTCCAAGGGAACCAACAAAGTGCAGACAGAAACTATGTTTGGAGGAAAGGATTTGTCTGGAAGAACATGAGGGGCAGAACTTTTTTTAAAATCCATTTATTTCTTCCTTGTCTTATGAAAGCAGTTCAAAGCTCCCTCTCTACCTTACAAAATAATTCTTCCAGGTATAGTGTAACGAACCACACCTTCTAGGGCTGAAATACGTTTAGCCTTTTTCAGAGAACTTATAATGAAGGGGAATGTTTAAGCAGCACCAGTTCAAGATCCTCTTGACTTGGCATCCCATCATACACAGCAGAAGGAGCTAGCACAGAACTTTCAAACACATGTATTTGTCCTCCTGTTTGTTGCAAGTCAGAGTGTAAGTGCAGAAGCTTGTTGAACTCAGAGCAGGAAAGTTGCCAGCAGCACTTTCCCATTCCCTCCGCTCCGACTCAAGGAGAAAATACAAGCACTAGCAAATAAGTAGTCCTGTTCTTCTTGCAGGCCTGCTGCCTTCAAGTGTTTGTTGGTATGTTCCTACGACATCACTGTCTGGATGGACCATGCACCCCATCTTTCCCTTCACAGCCTTCAGCAGCCTAGAAAATCATCATCAGAGCATCAGCAACCCTGTGGAAACAGAGTTTGGGACACCTGAAAGGGTCAAATAGGTAGTTCAGTAGATAAATGCTTGATTTAAGATTAGTCTCTTGGACTGAGTTTTGACTCTAACTAAACATGATCACAAGACACACCTGCTTCAGCCTGTTGTCCTAGCTACATTTTCATATCCATATGGCACTATACATAATGCCAGGATATTCTTCCTGAGTAGTATTTTGGGAGAATCAGAGCTCAAGCACTGGACTGTGTTTCCATCAAAAGATCTCCATGTGAGAATACAAAGGTATTCTTGATGATACAAGCATGTACTTGGTACAAGTATCTGTACACTTTTATACAAGTATGAATATACAGGTATATAACCAAGAACATACATCATGACCAGAGCAACAGACAATATTGCAACCGAAAAGACTTAATGAGCATAGTAAAACCAACTTGATTGGTTTTGGAGCTTGGTAGAGATTTTGACCCAGGCAGATGCTGCACGTTAAGCAGAGAAAAGCATTCATTCTACAAAGTGAGTAGATGCAAGTGATTGCAGCAATAAGTAATCCAGCAGCCATATTTTAGGTGATAAAAAAGTCTGTCTGGCAAATATGCGGCTAGAGTTCTGGATGACACAGATATTCTCTTAACTATTTCTCTGCCTCTTTTGTCTCTGTCGTGTACAAAATGGTCACATTTTCTTTTCCATGTTGTTTTTCCCACAGAGCTGTCCCTTCTTATATCAGTGAGCATCCTCTTCCCCCTGACTTCTGAGGTTTTCCTACATGGTAATCTTCTGTCTGGTTTTGCCCTTTCTTATACATCAAGTTGATAAACAAATTCTTTGCAGGTTTTCTTTAAACCTCTGTTTGTCTTTGGGCCCTTCTGCTTCTCCCTAGACCTGAGGCTTGATCTACAGAACTTCACTGCCACAAAACAAAACTGGTATGGGAGAAGCAACACAGGATGTTTTTATCTGTTTTCTGCACTTATTTGATAAGAATTCACTAAACTCCAAGTTTCACTGCCCAGTACTGAAGAGATTCCTTGCAAGTATGTGACTGAAAAACTAACCCATGAGATAGTTTGCTGCTCTTTATGCCAGTAATCTGAGAGATGTATCCTATGGAAAAATTCTCTAATCTTTTCACATGTCTATGAGCTATGTATTTTTCTAATATATATATGTATATATATGAAAATACAATAGCAGTAATGTCAGTTTGGCAGGAAAAATTCAAGTGGAAAGCTTGTTAAATTCCTTGCTATGGAGACAGTATCCCATCTACAGAAGTATGCTTACACCCAGTTCATCAACAATAGATCTGGCAGAAAAATCACTGTAACTGAACTGGATAACCATGTGTTCACTGCTGCAGGCAATAAAATATAAATAAAACAGACTGAGAAAGAGGTTTACCCTATCATTTTACTTCCTGGTAAAGCACCCGCTGAACTATGAAGTTTTTTCCAGTGCAGAAGAAACAGGAGATCATGCTTTCTGATAATTTGATAAAAAGCAAAATAAAACAGATGTGGTTTTCTGAAAAGGCAACTGAAATCACAAAACTAAGAGTTACTAGCCCCAAAGCATTCCAAAGGAGATCGGAACAAATCCTGTAAGACAATATAACATGCCATTTTAGTTCCATTCAATTTTTAGGCCTTCAGGCGGAGGAAGTATTGCAGGTTAATCTGTACAATGAAAATCTGGAAAAGGAATAATATATGAACATTCTGTCAGCCATGTGTTCATGTAAGTTTGTTTGAAAATTCACACCTATTATGGCATTTAATGCAACATAAAATCCCACTTGATAGAGATGTGTTCTAGGAATATAAAACAATCTTTTTTTTTTTCCCTCCTAAATCCCAGTCTATTAAGTAAAGGCAGCTGGATAGAATAGTCTACTACCTATATCTTTACTATAAAATGAACTCATATCTCATTACATGGATATTCCTCTATGATCCATGATGTTCATCATCTACTTCTATCTACCAAAACACAGAATGTTTGTTCTGCAAACACAGGGTTTAAACATGCGTGTCTTTCTTGTCACATTTAACTTGCATACAAACAAAACTAGTGGAGCAATGTACTCGCTTTATTGTGGGAGCATGCAATATAAGTATTTAATAGTGTGTCTTTGAAATTTTATCCAAGTGCTATATTCTATTCTGTAACTGAATATTATTTCAGTATCACAGGAATTAACAATTTCTTTTTCTTACTAACCCATCCCAACGCACTGATGTACTGGGGGATACAAAGGGATGAGACTGTCTTAGTTGGCACTCACACTCTTTCATTTTTTCTTTCCTTTGAAAACATGGACTCTTTTCCTTCGTCCTCAAAACAGTATGTAACTGAGTATAGAAACTATCCTGATCTGCAATAACTTCACCTCAACCACTACTCACATGAAAGGACTGATATTTATATAAATTGCATTTACGAAGCTGAACAAACGCTAAGACAGATAAAGGGTAGTTCAGTAGGGTATACAGTGGCTTGAACTAGGTGGTCATGGATTTGATTAATGCCTAGATTGCACTGACAGCAGACACTAATAGTTCCTTACACTCCTTTAACTCGAAAACACACAGAAACTTTGTTGTCTGCTACTACAGGGCAATCAACTGCTGCCTGGAAATACTTTAGGAACCTTCTATTCACCTCTTCTATGCTAACTGGACCCTTTTCATATTACTCTGCAATTTGGAAGTTCTCATTCACAGTCTCATTAAGGAGAAGAATCCATGACAAGTAGAAAAATGACAAGTTGCATTGGGAGCCATTATGTGACAGACTAACACAACTGACTGTAGCAGACCTCTATGATGCTGCCAAGTATAAGCAAGACCAAAAAAAAATATCTTACCTCTCCAATGTTTTGTTTGTTTGTTTTTTAAACTTCCACCTACTTTAGTGGCTTTGCCCATAGCATCTCAAATTCACCAAAGGTTTAGGTGTTTGTCAGAGAAGGACCTCAAAACTTGCTACTTTATTGCCAAAAGCAAAACTTCATTCTTCTTCCCCCAGAAAGTAAACCACACTAGTATTATGCTATCACTGTTTGCAGATGTTGCAAACAACATACCAAAAAACATTAGGCCAGCGTCCAGGGACTACCACTAAACATTTTTGTTAGTCATGATACAGATGATAAAAGTATGGGTTTAACATTAGCTCAAATTGCTCTACACTTCATCAAGTTGACTTGTATCCACGTCAAAACATGGACTGTCGATGCAAATTAAAAAGCTCATTCATGCTAAGAGGGGATGTAGCTGCTCAGGTGCTCAATTTCCTCAAGTCCCTCCCTCAGGCCACACGTACCTGCTTGACCTCGGCCTGCAGGTGCCGCAGCTGCACGCACTGCTCCAGGTGCTTGCGGTGCTGCTCAGCGGCCACGTCCAGCTCCTGCTGCTTCTCGTGGAGGAACTCCAGCAGGTCCTGGACGCGAGTTGCCATGTCTACGTCTCTGTCACAAAGCAGCTCCACACCTGTAATAAGCCAGTTGTTTAGAAATGACTTACAAATCTTCTGAAAACAAACATCCTGTTTCCACTGTTTGACACTTACTTTTCAAGTTCCTTCTCAAAGTTCAACTTAATCCTCAGGGCAATTTTTTTTTTAATTGTTTTGCTGGGGTTTTTTTGTTTGCTTGTTTTTTTAAAAAAATACTGATATTTGCCTTAGGCAGCTGTATATATTTAAAAAGATCAAGTGAAGGGGCAAAAGAAACAACAAAGGAAGACATTATTTGCAAGCTTAAATTTTGGCTTCACTGCATTGCTCTGATTAACTACAAAATAAACTCCCTGCTATTTACCCTAATTTTACTGGCTACCTGCATGACATATCTTTCCTTAAAACCTGAACATCTTCAGGTGTTGCCAACTCATAGATAAAAATTAACACGCCATTTTCACACAATCCCACGGAGAGACAACTGAGTAATTCTTCTAAAGCCACAGCCCGGAATAGCACAAAGGAGCCATCTTACCAGATGCCTGCACTTCATTGACATACTGCAGCAGATCCTGCCCTTGGTGGATGACATCAAAGGTCAAGTTATTCATGGTCAAGGCTTTGTCTGCATGATGCTGGAGCCTCTGTTCTGCTATTGTAAGGTCTTCAGTGTCAAAGTCATTCATCTGCTGAGAGAGCTCATCATTCCAAGACTCGAGGTCTGAAATTATCTGTGGGGAAAAGGAGGAAGACAATGTTGAATCACCCATTACACAATATAAATTTATTTCTAATGCTACACCTAAGAGAGAGGTCAAGAACTTGAGTTGCTTGTTGTTGATTGACTTTACTGATCAGGTTCAACATGGTTCAGACATAGGCTGTTTTAGCATGGATTTTAAATTTCCACAAACAATCAGAAGAATTTCTTTGAGAACCACTGAAGCTACCAAGTACTGCAGTTCATTGGGAAAGCAAAATTATAGCTATCGGAAACCAAGTATGGAATAGCTCCAGACTTCTACAATTTCAGGAGTAAGACAAATTGATGTGAATGGTGCTACATGATGGGAAAACACCTATTTATGCAGCAAGACACAGCAAAAAGAGGATCTGACTAAAGAGGCATTAGCAAAGTAGATGACTGCATAAATATTTAACCAAAGTCATCTGTTGTCAGCAAAAGGAATATACCACTACACCTTCCAAGGGGTAAATCAGAGATGTGAAGTCACTGAGACAGTTAAACTACAAGAGAAATTCCAGAACAGGTCTTTTAGATAAAGCAGAATTGAGGAGTAAGAAAATTTAAATAATCTGTATAAAGTTTCCGTAATCAGCTACAATCTTTCTGGAGGGGTTGTTTCCATTCTGCTCACGGGGCACTATAAAAGAAGAACACATCCAGCAATTATTAAAATTGTGACATCAGTGAGTTGCCTCCTGTTTTAAAGGTGTTCTGCAAAAATTTTACTTGATTCACCAAGTGCAGCCTGTGAAACCACTTACTGCCAGGTACCCTGCTTTTCTGCTCTCACGCACCTTGTCTTCATACCTCAGTGGTTCATTCATTACTGGAAGTGGTGGAGTTCATCTAACATTTGTTTCTTCAAACCATCCACTGCACTATGGAATTCCTCACAAATCATATTTACTACCTTATTTTCATCCAGTTCAGTTAGCAGCATTCATAAGTTATCCTCAAGAAGTAACTGTAGTTAGACTGATCAAACTGAGAAATCTAAGCATTAAAGAAGGCTGTAAAAAACTGCCATCAAAATATTGTCTTTCATCATCTTTCTAAACACAATTAAAAAGTGGATTAAGATTTAACATGGCACTTTTATGCTTCTGTTCTAAAAGGAAAGCCAGCCCATCTCCTTTCAGATGCCAAAATCTTACCTCTCTTACTGGCAAATTGAGTGGACAAAACCCAATAAATATAATAAGCTCACAATAGGACACTTTGTGGCTAAGTGTGAGTATTTTTATAATAACAGAATGGTTTAAGTAGATTGTAGTCACTATGTCCTCAGATTCACTGTTCCTGGGTATGAATGACAGGTAGTTTTAAGAGGTAAACACTGTGTGTCACCTCAGCCAAGAGGTTTCAGCGGTACTGTCTCCAAAGAACAACGAGGAACAACAGTAAGGATTATAACTTCTTCCCATGTTATTTCTTGCAACCCCAAGGTTAAGATCATGGCCCACACATTGTTTAAAGCAATGTGAAACACTCCATACAAGAGCAAGATATTCCCTGTCCCCTTCAAAAGACCAGGAAACCCACGATTCAAATAAATAACGCCAGCATGGTCTCACACTTATTAGAAAGATATGAAGTCAGTGAACATCACAGTCAAGGTTCCTCACATGGGCAGTAATCCTTACATTTTTACAGCAGTAATTAGGCAGTGCAAAGTGATCTATTTCAGCTATTGAGCTCACTGTGCAAATCTGAAATGCATTAAGGGCAGATTTAAAACAAAAATAATGTGCATTAAGTGCTTGCTACCCACACTGTTCAGTGCTTCTCCTGAAGTTTTGCTTTACAAGCAACACTTCTGGAGTGAGCAGGCTCCTACTTTGTTTGCAAAGTTTTGTTAAGACAATTAGCATTAAACAAACAGAACAAAGATGAATGAATAATAGACATCTAAAGTAACTGATCACAAATTAATACTGCTCTCGGGAAATGGACAACCCAGCATAAACACAAGGTAACTACTCACCACAGCATGTGTTCAAGAAGCTCTTAGTGCAGAGTCTGAGCTGCCTGACATTCCTAGGTTTTAACAAATGTAAAGGTAACACTGACAGGAAACAAGGCAGGGTATAACACAGAAGGGACGCCGACTCTTTCGCACTGAGTAGGAAAGAAATAGAGAACCATAGGGTCTCTTCTCAGAAGGGTCTAACTAGTATTCCTTGTGCCAACTGAGTGCTAACCAGGACCTCGAAAATGTTATGTGCTGGGGAGAAAGAAAAAAGAGAAAATGGGAATGGGGAAAAGGGCTAGGTGTCTGTGATCCAGCACCTTACCTCCTTGCCTTTTCAGCTGTATGACTTAACAGGCATCTTGTAAGTATGGTCCAAAAATAGAGCTGAGATAAGCTGCGAGTTGAAAAGTATGTGGTATGCTTTGTGTGGAGACCTGACATAGGCCTTGAGGCATTTACATTAGACAAGCAAAAATGCAGAGACACAGATGAGACACACACATTTTTTTAGGCTGCATATACTGCCACCAGTGTTACCTTCCCAATGGCTAGGTCCATACACAACTTCCTTATGCTACTAATTAACCTAGCAAGGGACTCTTCACATCCATTATTTTTCTCATTCTTGCAACTTGTTAATACAGGCATTCACAAAAAAATGTCCTTCAAATAGCTCACAACCAATGGCACTTAAAACTCTACTGATGATAAAGGAGGTCAAGTTTATATGCCAAGAGCAAAGGGCAAAAGAGAGACAGTGCTACGGTTACAGCAACTTCAGAAGAGCAGGAGAATCTGAAAACTTGTAAGATAAAAGACAGAAACTAAAAGAAACACAGTATGTTATCAGGGAATAATAAGGGAAGAGAAAGGACAAGAAGAGGAGGACTAACTCTGCCAGCAAATCTCACCACTGTCCTCAGAAGCGCAGCTACACGGTATGATCCTGCAGTGCTAGGGGAATCCTTTGTCCCAGTTTAGCCTGTGTTACTTTGCAAGCAGTAAGACAATCCAGAAACAGTACTTGCCTCCCTGAAACACTGTCCTCACAGGATGCTTCCCTGAACAAAATGCCCCTATAGCCAAGTCTTAATTGACTGGATCAGTCACACAAGATCCTCCATAAAGGATGAGGTCAAAACAAGGTCTGCAAGTTCCTAAGCTGGCACCTGGCTCCTCCTCATTATCATGTTACAGCTGACCTGGAACTGGTCCCTGCATTTTCTTCCTGGAAGTTTTCAAACAGATGTCTGGCTTCAGGGAGAGGGAAAAGAGAAGCATGATTTTCTGAGGAAGCGGGGAGAGGACATGGTACAGAGACAGCAAAGAAATCAACATTTTGCTGAAGACGTTCTGCAGCCAGAGTCATTTTGCTCCCTGGAGGGCTCCCTGGCAATCTTAAGTAAGCATGAAGTTTGTTTCTGAGCCATATAAATGAAATACACCAACTCTTTCAATAAGGTATTGGTACTTGGCTTCATGTTGTATGTGTCAAAATGTAAAGCATGCCAAGTGTCAGCTTTAGAAAAAGCAAGACCTGTCAAATTATGGCTTGCAGCTTTCCAATGCAAAATCCTACAGGCATCACCAAACAACATACACAGAAGCATTCCTATCTATACAGATGCTGTGCTGTACTGCACTGAAGGACTAGATAAGTCTGCAAAGCAGCGCTCCTGCAACCAGCCTTATGCTATTGTAGAATCCAGGTTTATGCAATTTACAGCAGAGAGCAATCACCATAATCATGAACTTCACTCAAGCTTTTAACCTGATTCTTCCATTAATTTTCTTGGTATGCCTTGCCCCCCACAGCAGCCATTTCCTCAATAAAAGTGTTCCAAAAACATCACACAGACAATGAGCACAGCAGATCACTTCTGCAGAGATTCTAAAATCGTGACAATCCCATAGAAGGGGATACCTTTTATGTTCCTCCGCATATATCAGTCATTCAGCGTATTATTGCAATCACAACTGCGCCAAAACCTTCCCCTTGCACACACAAGACAACTACTGTTCTGTAATCAAAGTAGCAGACTCCCTGCAGACTGGTGTGAATTGCAAAACAGAGAATCTTCTTAGTCTTCCTTTACACCGGAGCTGTTATTGCTGTAGAGAGCACATTCTCACTTCCTCTAACGGGCATGGATTGAGGAACTTTGCCTGCCTATTCCTGCACTGCATCTAACAATGTGCTTTGTTAAACCAGGCTTCAGCAATAATATCTAATCCTGATTTTAAGAAGAAAAAGAAAGAACAAACAAACAAAAAGATAAAAAAAAAAAAGAAAAGCTCTCACTTCTGCCAACTGCCTCTTTTGCCCTTACCTCATTCATACCTAACAAACAGTTACAGCTTTTAATATGTACAAGCGAGAGGGTAAAACTATCACTGTTGCTCCTGCTTTCCAGAGTCTTGAGATAAGCCATTATGTACTCAAACAGGGTCATTTACCAATGGATAACCCTGAAGCTTCTGTGGCACCAACCCAGTTTCAGTCACCTTGTACAGCACTAGTGGCTTTAGAGAAGTCATATGAACTTATCTGAAGTTTTATAATGCAATTCTATTAACATAAGCTCCATGTGGAGTTTTATGTCTGTCTGTATACATGTCCCTAAACTTTAGAACTGGTAAGCTGCAACCCTCCTCCAAAATTTGGATAGTCTCAAAACTTCTTAAAGTTTTGCAGGGGTGGGGCACTACAACTGCTTCTGCATAATTTCCAGAGGTCAGAAAGACTATTGCTTTTTTAAAAAGTCGGACAACCTATACAACATCCCTTAAGATTAAAACAGTATTCCAAACATCATTTGTAGTTGCCAGCTTTAAACAGAGTGCTGATTTGGAAAAGAAAGTGAAAAGGCGTATTACTACAGTGCAACAGATTAGAAGCTTTGTACTAAACCATCCTGCAAGTCTTATTCATATTAACTGTCAATATACTAGTCATACCAAGATAGCTTGATATAGAAACCAAACTTACCAGATGAAGCAACCGGCACATTATGACTTTACAAGACATGTGTTTAAAGATGAACTGGGAGCCAATCAGAGCTCGAGTTAATATCAAGAAACTCAGTTCTGCGCTTCCTGACACTTTCACATACAAGACAAAAGCCTTAATTCCGGTAAGAAGTTTATCAGTCATTTGAACCACATGCCAATTCAACTACCCAACAATGTCAGCACAAACTTTCCTACACGAGAGAAGTAAGGGCAGTGCAGCTCCAGGAGCAGACACTCACATCTATAGCATCTCTTTCAAATATGCGAAGTTGCAGAAACAGCTCAAGCTTGATCTTGCGTTCCTGGAAAAGCTCCTCCATCTGAGACTGGGCCTCATCCAGCTGTTGCAGGACAGTCTCTATGTGGTTGATCGAGCTGTTATGGGGGGTCTTGTTACTAGAAATAGCAGAATCCCTATTCAAAACAAAGAAAGGGAGAAGAAGGGGGAAAAAAATCACAAACGACCAAAAACAAACAAAAAGAAAAGGAGCATTATTGAAAAAAATACCATACAATCTGAATGCTATACATGAGCACAAAATGTTAAGACTGTTTTAGGTAAGGTCAGTGCAAGCCATATTACATGAAAGCTAAGTCTGTACATCTCTAATAATAAAAGTCCCAATTATGTTTTAGTGCTTGAAAAAGCATTAGGAGATTAGATAATTTCCATTTTTTATTAATTCTACATTTAAGGACATTCTGTTTACAGGAAGAATATGATTTAAAACTAGAGACAAACCCTTTTATTGTGAAAAGGAAGTGACATACGATAACTATTTACTTCTCTGAACCTTCCTGACAAGGAAAAAAAAAATTCTTAAAAAATTACTTAATCTTTTACTGTATTATAAAACCTGCAAATTCAGATATGATAACAGCAGCTCCTGCAGCAAAGGGAACATGTACCAGTGCAGCTGGGGCCCAAATTTATTTGTATTGTTACTGACTGAAATGGATTGCAAACTGATGGTCTTTGCTACAATGAAGTTACTTATCAGTCTGCAAAACAATTTCAAGCACCTCTTTATAAAAAGGCTGGTGCTCAGAACTCATAAGGCTGTGGGGCCCTGCATGTGAGACTACATACTCCTGCTCCTATCAGAAAGGTGGCTTGTGTAAACAAAATCTCCTTGTGGAAGTTGTGTCTCTAAGCTGAGCTTCCTGTAAACAGAGGGTGAGAGACCATCAGTACAGCATGAAACATCACTACAGTCCTAATATTTACCAGTTTTATTTATAGGTCATAGCTTCTAGTCATCATCTCTACTCTCAAAACAGAAAGAGTCTCAAAGAATATCAGATGTACCCCAGAAGAGATTTACACAAAAATTTGTTTTACCTTAGTTGCTGTATAAGATCTTCACCTTCTTTTATGACATTGACTGTAACTTGCAGAGTGGTCTGTTGTTGTTGACCAAAACGTTTAATCAGGTCTTGGACAGCCTCCACAGACTCTGCATAGACATCATCAAGCAGTTCTTTCTGTAGCTCTTCAAGCCACGTCCACAGCTAAAAGAGAGTGGAAAAAAAAAGCGGGGGGAAACCAAAACAAAACAAACAAAAAAAAGAAACGTAAGCTCCAGGATCAGGCAGTCACTATTCCACATCAGTCTCCCTGGACAAGAGAAAACAGACTGAGATGGAGGGGAGAGACAGGATTTGTTTCTCTTCACAGAAAAAATCCCATTCTCAATGTAATGAAAATGAGCCTTTGTTTCAAATAAGGTTTTTGCTTCTTGGAAATACCAGGAAAGCTTTATCCGTGTTGCTAAGTCACCCTTTCTTTTCCATTTTCCTTCTACAGTACTGAGCGTATCCGATTGAGCAGCACAGAGCTCATAGCGAGAATCCCATCTGCAGCTCTGCGCGAGAGTCCCTGGGAGGGAAATGCTATGGTAACACTCCCCGAGAGAAGGAAGGAAGGAAGGAAGGAAGGAAGGGAGATGTATTGTAGCCACCATCAAATTTACACTGCCAGGCTGACACATGCACACAGGCAACACAACCCTTTTCAGTGGCCTTAAAAAAAAAAAAAAAAAGGAAAAAGGGCATTTCAGAAAACAAAATACAGAGACAAAACAGATAGCAGAAGTTATTTTTCTACCAGGATGTCTATAGCTATGATGTTTACCATCTTGATTTCAATTTCACAGTAAAAACCATCATAAGTAATTCCACTAGCTAATTTAATCTTCTTCACTCCCTACATAACAAGTACCTTGTTCAGAACTGCCCGTGCACCACAGTTAACACAAAAATCCCTAGGTGTACTCTAGCTAGGTAGCACTACTGGTCTCTTGAACCCTCCTGTGATCTTTCCCCCAATTTTATGAGGCAAGATGTTACATCCTAAACTCTGCACGACAGTAATTCATCATCAAACCATTAGCCATCTCTTGTGCAACGGATACAGCCACTGCCTGAAGAGAGGGAGGATGGCTGCCTCCTGCAACACGCCTGCAAGCAGCACTAACTGCACAGTCAAACAGCTACTTTCACAGCGAGCTTTCAAACCGGGTCCCTCCTCTCTATTCTACCAGCACATCCTAAATGCTGTGCTTTCAAGAACAAGGATTAGAGTTGGTTTTTTGCCCTGAAAGAATAACTGATCTGAACAAAACTATTAAGGTCTTTTGAATACATTTTAACCTCTGCCTTTACACACTGTAGAGATACCAACAGGCTTTATTAACTTTGAACCTAATGAAAAGGTTAACATTGCTAAAATACAGTAAGCAATCAAAACTGGCTTAATTTCAAAAGACAAATACAAATGTTTTCTGTCTTTGCTTAACACTTTTTACAGAAATACCCGTATCATGCTGCTGTTTGTGCAATATTCTGACCATAAATGTTTCCTACCAATGAAGCCACATTACAATAGAAAATTCAATGATGGACTCCACATCTTGATCAATTGTTTCCTTTTCAGCTTCCTTTTAAAACTAAATGCTAGTTTTTGTATCTTAGAGCCTTACATACCTCATGAGGTTTGTTTTGAGTTAACCAAGCTATAAGCTAAATTTCCACTACTGGCAAGAATTAATGACATTTCACCAGACTCTCTTCTACAAATCTAACCCCCTCCCCCTCGCCCAAACGGAACTGCCTGTTCATGCACACTGTTATTCTGACTACTCACATGCCTCAAAGACAATGCCTGTCACAGATCTGAATGCAACTCCATAGCCAAAAACACCACAAGCTCAAGTCACAGCAGTCTTTCTTATTAAAAGGAGTACAAATCAATAGACCTTACCAAGTGGGTCAAAAGTACTTGTCAACATTCATGTCAGCATAACCCAATGCAGCATCCAATTTTATTTTGCTTTTCTTTCCCAAATGAATACTTAGAAGTGAAAATTTCACTTTGAAACAAATGAAACTTATGAACAAGAAGCCTGACAATACGACTTGACAACTTTATGCAGGTTTCAATGATGAGAGGACATGTTCTTATCTCTCTCAGCTTCAGAAGTTTGTATCTGAACTATAGTAACAGGACACCATGTTCGAGAGCTTCGAAGCGGGCTGGTGTGTAGACACCAACAGCGCAGCCTGCAACTGTTCAAATGTATTCGTTCGAGAGCAACACTGTGCTGTTCCCTGCAGATCTAATGGGTTCAGCGGAAGACCTCTACACTCCACGGTTACTACTCTGTCTATAAAATGCCCACTTTGCAGAGATATTTATCACAGACAAACTGAGATTAAAGCCATTTTGCATCTCTTGGGCTATAACAAGTTTTCCCCTTTGGCTTCCTTACAAGCACCTGTGCTGCATCTCAAGACAGGGCTAAGAACCACTTCCATTTCTTTCAGTATGCCTTCTGCAGCTGGGCTGTGTCGGACCTGTACAAGGGACATCTCACCTCTGCATTTCTTGTTCTTCATATACACTTCTGTAACTGGATGGAGAGGACATGGTAGGAGCAATGAAACTTGGACGTGTAGGGCTGGTGATGTACTGTGCATGCAAATAGTTCCCTTGAAACTCAGCCTGGCTGCTGGAGCCGCAGCCAGCACAGAGCAAGCAGACCCTTCCCTCTGCATGGCCCGCTGGAAGCATCACCGCCTGCCCAGAGCACGCCACGGCTGCTCACACAGCAAAGCCTTAGGCTCAGCGCGGCGTGACTGTAAGGGTGCTGCCTTGGCCCCAAGGTACCAGAGGGATCAAAAATATACTGTGTCTGCCTAATAGTTCATTAGTTGAATTTCCCACTGCTTGGGAAGGAGAAACATCTTACAAATGTGCAGAAAGAGAAGGAGAATAATTAGTATGCACGCTTGCCTGGCTGTCACTCATATGCTGTTGAAAGTGGAACAATTTAAGCCATTTTTCAAGTGACTAAACAGCTCTGTGAGACTTCCAAAGCAAAAGTTACTCTAATGGATTACCAAATAAGCTTTTCCAGCAAGTAAATTTCTGACAGCTTCCCCTTCAAATAATCTTGATGTTTATATACAGAAGTTAAGATAAAGCCACCATGAATAAACAAAACTGCCAAGTTTAAAGCTGGATAGAAGTTCATGCAATTAAAAAATTAATACATAATGGGTGGCAATAGCCAGCTGGCTTCTATAAAGCTTTAAAACCAGAACGAGCACTGGATATCCTGGAAATTACATAAGTCGCCTTGGTTCTGGATACAAAACTAAGGATAAAGACAGCACAAGGCTGCACAGCAAAGCCAAAAGAAAGCAAACAGTTTCCAGCAGCAGGTGAACAGAGAGCTTACCCATACACGTTCAGCAGTGCAGAACTACAGATTTTATAATGCAATGATTTTCTGAAGTAATACATTATTCCATAAAAAAGAGCTTGGCAACAAAAATCCAGTGTGGGGAAAAAAACCAAACAAACTCATAATTAAAAACCAATTAAATTTCTCTCAGGGTGAACTTCTGAGTACCTTCCAGGAATGTTTTTTTCTATTCTCTGTAAAAGCAGCAGCATGAAGATCCCTAAACAAACTAGCAAGTCTTGTGACCTCAGTCAGAACTTTATCCAGCAGCAAGATAGCTCTAAAGTACAGTGAGAAAAACCATATAAATAACTCAATCCAGTCACAGAAGGAGGCTCTTCTTCTTTTTTCGTCTGCTTCACATCTCATCAGAATTAAAATTGAAGAGGGAAATCAAATTCTGAATCCCTGACAGGCAAATGTTTCACCCAGCAGATTTTTTTTTTTCTTGATCTAAATATAGCACAGACTAAGAAACATCTGCTTTGAATAAGCCTGCATCCTGTGCTACCTCTTCCCTAAGTTCTTGGGAGCATGCCATTAGTCACTGAGATGGTATTATTTTAATTGTCTGCAACATCCTGGAAGTTTCAGTGTTTCCATCATAGGCCTCTACGCGTTTAAGTGCCATCCCTGCAGTCTCCTGAAAGATTGCAGCCAAGACCCTACTGTATTTTGCTGAATATAATCAGAGAACATTTATTTTTTAGTACATACCTTCCCAAGTGCACAGAGTTATTTTATTAGGGTAGAATTTCCATCACACTTTTTCACAGTTTATCTTATTTTTCATTTTCATAATAACAGTTTTTGGCTATGCAGTCAGCCTTCTCAGTGGGCTAAGGCAGAGAGAGGCACACGGCGTCTGCACGCAAAAACTGCCAATTCCTCTTTCTGCCCCTGCCCCCCAGGGCAGTCTTGCAGTCCGTGTACTACCGCAGGCAGTGTTGCTGAAGGAGCTATTATTTGCCCAGGACCAACTGTTGCAATAGCGTTCCCTAACAAGAGTACCTAGCCATAGTAAGGGGCTGATGTCTGTGTCTGTCTGTAAGCTTTGGCTTTTGGGACATGAAGTTTACAAAAACTGCATCTTTCTAAAAACAAAAACTGTAAGATGTTAATACCCCTTATCTTCCAGGGTCTTCCAATGACATTAAGATATTAAATGC
Source organism: Todiramphus chloris collaris (assembly GCA_025345505.1). Lineage (NCBI taxonomy): Eukaryota > Metazoa > Chordata > Aves > Coraciiformes > Alcedinidae > Todiramphus > Todiramphus chloris. The sequence goes on along the minus strand of JANVCC010000101.1, from coordinate 3,805,878 downwards.
ATGCATATTTTTTGAAAATTAGATGTAATTATCTTTAAAAGCTTCAAATATCCCTATCTATTCTACAGTTCTAATGGAATAAATTTCTTACTCAGAATAAATTCATCCTTGAAGCAAAAACAAGTTTCTCACATCTTCCTAAAAGTTACATCAACTCCTATTAACTACCCTGTTAGCATCCATCTCATTTTTTCACTGAACAAGTAAAAAAGTCCATACCATAGCTTTAAGTGGTTTAAAGGCCTATTTCTCTCTTGCTTCTTTCAAGCTCTTTGTGCTATTTCAGTAACAAGGGGACTTCAATTTGATCCCTTTTTTTTTTCCAAAGTAATTACCAGTACTGAAAAAACTCGAGAGAAAATCTGGATAACTGGATTCCAGTCCTACACAACCAGTAGACCTCAACACACTTTAATGTGCTGCCACTGAATGCATTTTCCTGATTTCAGATTGAAAAACTGTCCTCAACTCTCAGATTCATGATGACCAGCATATCATAGTACTGACCAGACACTACACTTCATATATTCTGCCAGATTTGTCACACTGAGTATAGCTATGCTATAACTATAATGACATGATACAAATTAGAGATGTACAGAGGCCCAAGGAAAAGGGTCTTCACACTGAGGTGGTGGCATCCAAAAGCTGCTCTGCTGCCTGGAAAGGGCACACAGAGAAGAGAGCAGCCTTATTATGACATCCAAATTTAAACTGTAGACCACCAACACAGAAGACTCAAATACTCAGGAGAGACAGGTAACAAGTAGAGTTGGTCTGTCGCCTCACGGTCCACCCCGAGATGAGATCAAATGAATGAAAGGCTGTGCCAATGGACACCCTTCCACAACAGTTAACACAAAGGAGGGTATATTTCTGGTAGTGAGTTGGGAGACAAAGCAAGACCATTATCAACGAGATTTTTGAATCAAATACACGTGCCTTGTAGCTAGGTGTGAATAAATTGGCAGCTTCATGGTCAGAGCAAGGCCTCCTCAACCTTCCCATATGCTGGCATCCAGAAAACAATGTGACACTCATTCAACAACTTGCACAGAACACTGTTTCAGTATTTTGTTCAGGAATAGCAAGGTTTTACATTTGAAATCTTAGGCAGTTCCACTTCCCTTTTCTTTGTTTCAATGTCAGTCTATTCTGGTGAAAAGTTTAGTTTGAGACCAAAGGAAAAAAAAAAAAAAAGAAAAGAGATGTCTTCTAGCAACACCATTAAGCATACTGTGTATACAGAGTAAGTGCTCGGAGTTATTTTATATTCGACTTGTCAGAATACTCACAAGAGGTCATATGCAAAAAGCCAACAGACTCTTAAAAGATCATTCTCTTCCATGTACAGTCAGCCTGATCTCTATTCCCACAACTAACTCCAGTGAGGAAAATATCTGTTGCTCTACTTTGGCACTCCTACAAACACCTGGCTTGGCCAGGACTTCAGTCTTCCCACTCATAGATGTTGAGGGAGCCATTCTGGAGAGACTGTGTGTGTGTCTGTATGTATGTGTATGCAAGAGTTTGAATTCACACCAAAATCCTCTTCATCTCTACTTGGTGACAGATTTCACAGAAAAGATTCTTGTGATTCTTGCTCTTATGTTTTGCACACAAGCTTTTATGATAACCATTTATTTAGGAGATGTATCTTTTATTTGTGCAATTTTTTTCTCACCTTGTCCCTCCCCATATTATTAAGTGTCAAAAAGTCGTAAGAGATTCACTGTCTTGAAACAAGTTTCAGATGTTCGCTTGCATTTTATCCATCCTCAGGCTAGGAACCTGCCAGGACACAGTACTTTTAGCACACAGATTCTGACAGGGATATTTGTTGTCTCAAACACTTCTAAAGCTCAACAGTCCATGGCTTAACTTCAGTACATCACTTACTAAAAAATTTGGCTTATAGATTGAAATTTCTCACTGTTTGCACAGGAGCTAAAAAAAATCTAATTAAAAAAAATCAATATTCACAGCCTTGCAAATTTAAAACAAGTAATAACAGCATGAAATCACAATGTATATATAGCAAGCAACTGATTTTCTTGGATCACCATTAAGCAAAATGAGTAATGGCGATACTATTACACAACATCATACTTCTGGCTTCCTTTTTTTCCCCAATGCAAAATGTGGTCTATTGAGGTTAATCTGTGAGGAGTCTGAGAACTTCTATGTTGTTTTCCAATGTTTCTAAGCCACAGGGAGCTCTACCAGCCTGTAACCACAGAGCTACAGAACTTCTGTAAATGGTAAAGACAGCATTTCCAATGTGCAGCGTGACAGACTGCTGCACACACATTACACAGCTGCTTTGTGCATAAGTATAGCAAAAGCCTGTTAATTCCAGGACACACTACTTCTGAAAGCTGAAACTGTGCTGATTTAATAAAAGTGAACAGAGTAACTGCAGTGCTGAAGCTTCCCAGGGAAGCTTTGAAAAGTTCCAGGCAAATTCTGTATCAAGTACAAAGGTTATGTACAGTGGAGAAGTAGTATTGGAACGCTCTCATCCAGATGAGGAACATTCATTCAACATGAAGTATTTCTGCGGAAAAGAATAAAACACAACAAAACAACCTACTTAAAAAAATAAAGGGATTGGACAAGTATTGGATACAGATTTCAAAGCCTCAAAACAGCCAACAATAAGATTAACAGCTTTGCTCAACTCTGTGGCTCCTTCCTAATTCTTCATGCCTATTTCTTACACCAGGAAAACACAAAAAAGATACAAGAAAATTCACCCTGAATACTTGAAGGGCAACACATGTTCATGGTGGTTTGTTTAGATTTGTTTGGGTACTTCTGTTTTGTTTTTTAGCAACTGAAGCATCTCTTTCCAGCTCAACAACTAGCGTATTGTCCTACTATTTGAACTCCTGTCTTCACTAGCTGAGAGCATCACATTAATTCCTCCACTCCACCATCCAGCAGAAAGGTTACATGCTTACAGGTAAGCACTTAATTTATTCAGTGACTTCCCACATCCTGCAGGAGAAATGCAATTCTCCTGCCAACAAAGCATGGATGACTTTCAGGTTTAGGACATTTTTATCTTCCATCTGCCTTGTGATGTCTTCTCAGCACACGTGTTTGATAACAAACAACACGCTCTTGAAAACAGATCAGAATACAGAATGTACAAGACAGCTTTAAGGTTGCTATTTCTTTGCACCTGCACCAAAGGACTAGTCTACTAGATATGAACCACCTGCTTCAACTCTCTCACAGGTACTTTTTAAGTAGAATGCAAATAAATAAAAAGATAGTCCTGCTTACACAAATAAGTAGTCTTTTTAACGTTTCTTTCTTTTTGGGTATAAAGGTCAGGCACATGACAAAAACCAAAAAGGTCAAGACGCGTACATCAGCCACAGCACCTCTCCAAAGTCCAGGCTGCAGAGAGGCTGCCACAGTAACAGCTGGGTGCACTTCCAGGGTCACAAGAATATCCATTTTCCCAACGAAAAAAATCAAGATATAGAATATCTGGGAGTTTTTTGGTTGGGTTTTTTTTTTTTTTTTTCCCTCCAATAAAACATTATTATCTAAGGAAGCGGTGGCAACATTCCAGCACATCTGGATCAGCCTCCCAGAATTACTCAACAGTGATTCACAGATCAGGCTGCCTTTCATTTTTTTGGATTTTTTTTAAAGCCCTTTCCTTGCAAATCTTTTTACAGTCTCTGTCTTTCGTCACTACAACAAACTGTATCTATTTAAACACCACTCCAGCTGCTCTTCTTGGTGGTAGGGAAAAACAGGTACTAAGAAAATCTGTAGAAACAACAAACATGTTTCAGCAGCTGACTGCTTCTGCACCTCACAACAGGTAATGAAACAGCACTATGTGCTTGAGAAAATGGAAACAAAAAAGTTGCCCCCTAAGAACAGTTTATGATGCAGCATTTACGTTTTGTTTAAGCAAGCACAGTTCTGGGAAAATATCAGCAAGGAAGCATCTAACAGAAAACTGATGGGGGAGCTATGTACTCACATCTAGAGCTAGAAACTAATTCAGTCCTGACCTCCTTCAAAGACCAACTGCCTTGTGCGTTCGTTTCAAGTGCAAAGCAGATGTTTCACATACAAGAAACCTCCCACCCTTATCCTCAACTAGGCTTTTGCTGAAGAAGCTACTTTGAGTATTATACTTCCCTACTGAACAGGCCATTTCTCAGTGTAGGGTGAAGGGAAGACAGACATTCTCTGGCATGATGTGATCCAGAAGCCACACCTAGTATGAGCAGTGAGAAGATTTAACATGAGCTCTAAAGAACAAAAAAGTAGTCAAAATGCACCACTACCTTTAACCAAAACCCCTCTAAGGAAGTCCTTATTCTTGCTCTAGCCTATTCCACCCTCTCCCGTGAGCTTATAAATTCTCATGATCTGTGTTCTGAATCAGAGCAGAAAATGGATCTGGCTGAAAAGTGTGTTTGGCTGAATTTTCACTTTCCTGGTATATCAGGTTCAACACTTGAGGGAAACTAAAAATTGTAAACATGAAGCAAACCATTATCATTATCAGATAAGCTCTTTAGTTTGTGAAGCCACATCAATATACAAGATCAAAATGCAATGTGAAAAACTGAGAAAGAAAAAGTCTCTCTGGGAAGCAGGGTTGTCTAGAGTAGGCTTGTGTTTCTGCCATGCATTTCAGTATCCTGAACAATGTCAGTCTAACCATGTGTCTAACAACTCAGCTAACTTCACTGGAAAACTGTCAGATAAAAAAAATACAATATAAAAAAAACACCAGTAGCTCCCCCCTCAATGCTGTCTTTTAGCTATTATCAGTTCCCTGATCTGACCCTCCCCGTGAACGGGCACGTGTACTTGCACAACAAAGAAGGTAGAAGTTGCTTGTGAGAGTAAAAAAAAAAACAAACCCCAAAAACAAACCCCAAAAAACCAAAAAAGACATTATACTAAAAAAATCCAGAAACAAACCAACCATGCTAACCCAGCCCCCAATCCACAGTGAATTACAAAGCAAAATCCCTCAGACAGTAGGGGTTTCATGACTTCCTGCAGCAAGGTTCTAACAGTGAAAGTAACATTGGACAATACTGGTTTTAAAGCTTGGCAGCAGTTTTACCTCTTTAACATGAGTGTGAAAGGACACAGACATATCCAGCAGGATCTTGCGTTGCTCCACACGCCTAACAAAATCCTGTATCCGGTCTTCAAGCTGATGGGCAGCTTGATAAATTTCCTCCGGGTCACACTCCCCAGTCTGAGCGAGCTGTTCAGCTGCTTCTAGGAGCTTATCTGCATTGGTATATGTGTTCTGTAGAGAAATAAATTCATTTCACAGGGTTAAATGAAAGAAAACGCAGTCAGTGTATTTTAAAGCCACTCCACTAATGAAAACAAAAGGACAAAATGGCCCTTGGAATTTATTTTTCTTACTTCTTTTTTTAAAGGTTGTAGAATATAATCTTACTAAAGATTTTGTTGTATTTCTAGATACTTTTTCATTTAACTGTGAATAAATGCATTCCCTAGCTCCTTAGTTACATCTATTCCATTGTCTCCTCGAGAATTTAGGAGCCCACTTCTTCTTCCTTGGAATTAGTATTTTATATTCACAACTATAATAAATGTATAATTACAGCTCAAATGTATAATGACTTGGAAACTGGACTATTTCAATACTGGAAAAATCACTACAGTCATGGCCAGAAAACTTTTCAAATATGTATTATTAGAGGTGAGAAAGTCCTAGCTGCTGTTACGAGTCGCTTAACATCAAATCCACACATCCAGCAGGAAGGTGCAAAGTGACCCGGCACAGAAGGAGAAAATTTCTCTCCATTACATTACAGAAGTAAGGTATCCAAAATTCACATGCCAAGTTGATCATCATTTCTGAAATAGGAGCAAGAGGAAGATTTAGAAGACAGCTATGGCTGAGTGTCAGAGTGGAATAGTGCTCTGATACATCATAGCATTAACAAATGCATATCAGCAGCCCAGTAAGTGACCTGGGTCAAAGCTGGAAACAGAATGGGAGAAGTCTGGAAACTGATGTGCTGAGAGCACTGTGGTCCAGAAAAGAGAGAGATGTTTAACAGCTTTTAAAGCATAGTACCTGCAACCTGCATCTCTATCTTTTCATTAATTCAAAACAGGACTGATTCCAAACATCTGCTATAATTCGGGTGCTCTTTTTGAGCCTAACCTTGGGTTTTCATGCCTTAAAATGGCTCTCAAAGTGGACTCATCAAGAAAGTGTAGAAGGATGTTAACCTCTGGAGTAAACAGGTTGAAGCCAAGTCTGTAGTAAAGAAGCTATGCTTATGTCACCACATCAAGTCTCCTGGTAAGTTTGCATCACAGACCATTAAAAAAAAAAAAAAAATCTTGACAATATAAACTGCATCTTTCTCTTTTCCCTCCTGCCTTCCATCTTCTCCCAACATCAATTACATCAGGTAAAAACATCGCTTGCCAAGATAAATTAAATCTATACAAACGTGCTTTTCTTCACCATAAATATAGTATCATACCTCTCATTAACATTATAATATCCACAGAAGTTAAATCCAGGCCTGGCCCTGAAACTCAACTAAGGGGCAGGAAATAAGAGCTCTCCTCCAGGGTCTCCAGCAAATTACCTGGCAAGCTCAGGACAGATTACCTGACGCAGTGCTGCTTTCATACACTTCGGGGTGGGGGTGGTGTTTCCTCTTCATTATTAGGATCTATTGTATGTCATTCCTTATTATATGTAAGGAATTCAATCCATGCTGTTCCTTTATTTTGACTATCTGTACCTTAGCCCTTCTCTAACCTTCATATTTTTAATTGCACGGAAAGGTAAAGAACTGTTTCCCAGTTTCCTTGGGAAAGCCTGCAGAAACTAACATAAGCCTACCCTAGCACAATACTTAGTGCTCCAGATCTGTGGCTCAGGCCATGTTGGCCCAGAATACACTCTGATTTGTGCTCTGGTGTTTTGACTTCCATGGTCACAGCTCACGCATGTTGAAGAGCCAAGTCTGGAAAGCCTTAAGGCACTTCTCGAACAACAACAACTTCATCAACGCAGAGAGCCACACCCGGATACAGATGGATGAAGGAGAAGTTTCCCATTTTAATGAAAATTTTATCTCACATGTGAAGCATTGTTTATGAATTCCAGGAGTATCTTCTGCGTAACACAGGCCCAGGCATATCAGACTTCTCATTCTGTAAACTGGATGGTGAACTGCCTGTACATGAAATGATCACAACCCAGATGCTGCTTCAAAAGGGGATGCAATTCTCAATTTCTGACAGCAGACACATGACTTATCATTAAAATTTCTCTTCCAAGTAGAGCTGAAATATAATATAAATATTTATCTTGATAAGTTATAGCTGCCCTTTGGAAGAGAAATCGCAGCAAATAGGCACTTTGTACTAACTTCTGTGTTTCCCAACTCTCTGCTTACTACTAAACAATGCTTGGAGGAAAAAAGTAGCAATATAAAGATTTTGAAAATGTTGGTCCAGAGGGTAGCCATCAGTTAGAAAACAAAAGGTTAGGCAGAAAGAACAGGAGTTCTTCCTTGAAGCTGCTTATGCCAATTTCCTAAATTGACAAAGGATCCTTCCGGGTGACAAATTCACCATAGTTTTGAAACAGATAAACACTTCATCAGTGCATCTCCAGTAGTGCATGCTCCTCAAATTCCAGGGGAAAAGAATCAACCTAGTAAGAGATTTAAGAAGTCTGTAGTCCATCCCTCTGTGCCCCAAGGCATCACCAACTCTTCTCCAACATGCTGAAAGACTCTCCGTATCAGAGTTTGCCACCTTACCCAGCAACATATCCCATCACTTTCCTAGTCTTCCTGTTGGAAAACCTTCTCTACCCATTCTTCAGAAGAACAAACACCATATTTTTAGAAAGCATATCAAGTGACACATCGTAGAAAATTCAAAGGTTAAATTTAAGAGACTAGTGCAGAAATGAGTACTACTGCCAATAAATACAACAGCAGAAGTGAGCAGAGGTATGGACTGAATTTCATACAAACTGGAGTTTACTGCACTGTGGAGAGGGAAAGGAGAGACACACATGGATGGAGGGAGATTAAAAGAGGTACACAAGTCCTTAAAGGTAGAGAAAAATAAGATAGATTACTCATTAAATACAGTGCATGCTATCACATTTAAGCATCAGGTAACACAAAATGAAAAAGCAAAAGTACTTTTCATGTAAGGAGCAATTAAATTGCCTAAATCATTGCCACAAGATCTAGCACAATTTCCAAGAGCATAAATGGGTTTAAAAAAGAGCTAGCCTAATTAAAGGAAGAAAAGTCCATCAGTGACCATTACAACACCAGTTCTGATGCATCTTTCAGTTCCAGACATCAAATAGGCCCAGACAACTAGGAGGGCAAAGGTAACTTTTTGAACATACAGTCTTTTCTTTATGCATTTGGTGATGGCCACAAGACACTGCAAGATGTGAACCTATAGTTTATTACAGCCATTCATGGGTAAAGTTCTTTACTCAGATGCAGTCTACACATGGAGAAAAGAACACACCTGTTGAAAAAGATCCCACAGATTAATTCTTGCCATACTTTTTTTTTTTAAACAGAGAGTACTGTCAAAAAGCAGACATCAATCACAGTTTAAACAGGAGAAGCAGACTTAGAATTTCATACAGAAATACATGGGGAAGTATAGCCATACTATTGATATGCATCCAGTGTTCGAAGTTGAAAATCTGTGCCTGTAAATCAATTAGTTATGTCAAAAATTTGAAGCCTTAACACTTTGACTACATGGTCTTATAGATACAAAGATGATGTTAGAGAAAAGGGAAAAAAGAAAGAAAGAAAAAAAAAGGGTAGAGTAAAAAGAGAAGTGGACAGGCTTCACAAGAATTTTATAATAGTGGTGCAAGTCAAAGCAGGACAAATGTCAATACATCAGACTTTATGGAGGACTATTAGTTGGCTGAGTTTTCACTATCTAGTGTTTCTGCAGCGGTAACAAAAAGTGACAAATAAAAAGAAACAAGCTTTCATTTCTCAAAAATTTGGAAGTGAATAATTTGTGAGCCCACAGCCCATTGACTCTGAAACATTTTTTCTATTTGACATGCAGCTTATTTTAACATCTTGCTGAACACTACTGAGGAACTGGCACCTCATTCATATTAAAAATGAATGAGGGAGGAAGCAAAAGGGAAGAAAAAAGAAATAATAATTTTCACTCCCCTCAAAATTAGGAGTTAGACTTCTATCAGGAACATTTCAACAATACCGTTGGCTCCTTGCATTTAATAAAACATTGCCATGCCACTGAAAGTTCACTTGACACCACTTCCTCTCATCTTTTGGCTAGAGCTGACTGAAAACCTCCAATTATGCCTAAGGTCCTATTGAAAAATCAAAGCAACAACAACAAAAAAAAACACACATGCGCACACACACACAAAACCAAAAAAAAACCCAACACAACAAAAACACATCCACACACACACACAACAAATACAGCACCCCAAAACCAAAACACAACAAAGACATGGACCAACCAGAAATGTAGGCAGACGATAAATCATCTGAAAGTTATTCATGTTTTAATGAGTACTGCAGATTGCCGTCTTATATTTGAATATAATCTTCCTTACAGCACTAACAACAGGAACGCCTTTTGGGGCCTGCTTAACATTCAGTTTTAGAGCAAGTAAGAGGAACAACTCAGAGGGTGTGCCTCTCTTGCCAGTAACTACAAATTCAAGAGTTAGAGATAAAAAAACCCCAACTTATTAGATCATTTTGTCCATCCTTCTGTCAGTGGAAGATAGTCCCCTGTAGCATATTAAAGTTCTTGTCCAGTTTGCAATATCTCCAAAATAGAAATCCCACCCATCCTCTAAAGAGATAATTTTAACCTCTAGTAAAGTATTTGCTTTACAGCTTTCTACTTTAAAGTATAACATACATTAAAAAAATGCTTTTTTTAACAGCTCACATCCCACTAACAATTCTACGCACTTCATCTCTTTTGGTTACTCAAACATTTTTACTTCTTTTCTCAAAGAACACAGTATTAAGTATGAGAACATTCAAATTTTGTGAAGTGTCTTACAGAAATAGATTCTTGCTTGTCTGACCCAGAAAAATAAGTATTTCCACATGGAAGACATTACAGATCTTACTAAAAATTAAGTATTAGGCATGCATCTGGAAAATCCAGCTATGCACATACAAAACTAACAACGCTTATTATTTTGGAAAATTTTACTGGAAATCTATATTGAGGAAGCTTTCTGACACTATTTCAAGTCCTCAGTCACTGGAGTGCCTAAGACTGTATTTACAACAAAATTTTATTAAAAGCTTAATCAGCAATTACACAGGCAATCTATAAACACACTTTGGTTGCGTCCACTGTAGTGAGCATCACTGCTGAGGTCCTCTGCATCTTCTGACTGAAGGACCACTGTATCAACCTGACCTTAATGAGATTTTTCCTGATGAATCTTAGAGATGTTTACTCTTACCAGCCATGAAGGCTGGACAGATAGTGCATGCTGATGGGGAGGATTCTAGCCTTCAGCTTCTCATGGGTTTTAGGGACCTCATGCCACCTTTTCGAGGCTGCCACCCAAAACAACTTCCTGTAGTTAGGCTCTTCGTAGCTCTATTTCTTTCGGTCTGACCCTTTTTCACAGAAAAGTGTGTTTTGAAGTTCTATCATCGGTTCTACTTAATGCTAAAACTACAGTTATCCTATGGAAACAGTGTTGGTATCAGTGACTCAGAAGAGGAGGGCATACACAAAATCAATTGTATTTAAAGGATAAAAAAAACAAAACCAAAAACCAGGTTGGCCAGTTTACTGGCTCATCTGGTTTCTTATGAGTTCCCCTCTTCCCCCTCAACAGACTGTTGTGGGGATTTGGGAGCTCCTCAAGCTTAAAGTCAGGAAGCAGGGCTTTCAATCCATCTCCATCCTCTCTTACAGGCTGCAAAAAAGTTTAAATCTTAGAGTCCCACGGAATTAAATTACTTTAAAAGGAAAGCTTTTGTTCTAATGTGACTCAACATTTGAAAGCATGCTTTTGAAAATCATCATAATAAATAATAGCAGCAGCTCTGTTGAGCTTCAAGGCTCCCACTCTCTATAGGACTGTGGAAATTTGTCTTTTTTTACTGAAGCTGGAATGTAAAGGAGAAATGAAATAAAAGCTTGCAACAGAAAAAAAAAATAGTCCATTCTTGGAACTGAACTTTTTGTAGTGGAGCTCTCTCTGCCCAGCCCTTCAGTGACATAGCAGGATTTTTTTCATATTTCCATGACAAGTGCACAGTCCTTCATGTGATTGTTTTTACCTGTGCAACCTCTTCAAAGTCTTCATGACGTTTCTGCAAAGCTCTAGCCCGATGCAGGGATTTTCCCACTCCAGTATGTTTGCTAAGAAAAGCTTCTCCGTGGTTTTCAATCCAATCCAATACCTGTGGAATAGAGCAAATACACACAAAACTCTAGAGCGGACAGACATACTGAATGTTGCATCAAAAAGAAAACTACTCTAAAAACTAAGAAGCCGTATGTGGACTGCTTATAAGGAGCTGCACTGTTTGATTAAAACTCAGTATTGCCATTGAAGGACATCAATTACCTCTCATTAACTTTTCTCGAAGCAATAACCAGTGCAAACTAGCTAAAGTGTATGATTTAAGATCACAGGTTTATTTTGAAGCCTACCAAGGACAACTTCATTTCTATGCATTCATCAATTTGACAGTAATCTGATCCAAATGACTTGACCCCTTGTGAGGGTATCCCTGTAATCTGTTTATGCCTTCATCTGACAATTTTCTGTAATGTAACACTAATAGAGTCCATACATTCCCCAACACTGCTGGTGAATAACACAGTGAGAAGTCACTTCCACTGCACATTAAGTCAAGTAGAAAGACTACATAGTAGGATCTTTAACTAACAGAATAACATTAGTTGAAATCATTATGAGATTAATAACAATATCTGCATTCAGAGCACATGAAGAAGTTTTTCACAATTCTAAAGAAGCATCTCCTCAAAACATCAGATACACATCATTGTGTACTGCAAATTTTATAGTTGGAAAAGTGAGGAATAAATGACATTTGAAGACATTAAAGCTTCTACCACAACAACTGGGCTGACAGCTTTATAAATAGTAAAACTGTACTGCAATTAGTTCTTGCCAGTTAACACAAAGGATTACTGCACTCATACCAAGTTGCTGATGAGTGAATGAACAATAACATCTGCTCTCTCTCCAAACCAGTACCATATCTTAATTCATTCATTAGCTACAATGTGTATGTTATTTAATTCTTTGGAAGATACACCAAGGTTCAAGAATGCTGTTCAGAATTGAAGACAACTGCATATAAGCAAATTTTTCAAGTCAGCTAACCATTTTTATACAGTATGTAGTAGTGTGGAATACTTTACCTAACATTTATCTCCAGCATTCTTTTTTCCTTTAAAACATGAGTATTTTGCTTCATTTTGAATATACTTGCCAGAAGCCCATACCTATCTCTCCTTATCTACTAGTGTGCTTTACTCTGATTCCTGAAATTGTGCAAGGCTTTTTTTCCCCTTTTTCTGTACTGAATGCATTTGACACTTAGTGAAACTAAAGACCAATTCCCCCCAACCCCCTGCTTCCAAACAGACTTGAGAACCATTCCTGCAAGATCACTCATGGCTACATTCAATACACGTGTAATCCCACACACTATTCCCGTACAAAACAGCCATGCTTTCCTTTCCTTAGTAGAAAAATGAAACCATCTGGTGTGATTTTTCTCATTTCTCTTGACAATAAGGACCTTTTTTGGTTTGCAAACTCTCTCCTACCTGATATCTTCAAAACAACAATATTGCCATACAGCCATCTCAAGTCACCAACACTTCACTACATCTCTGTACTTCAACTTACGCAATGTTTGTGTTTCATAATAAGTGTTGCCAAAAGAATATTATTGTGGTTTAGGTCAGTGTAAGTTTTCACATGCTTCTTTCAAGGGAAAGTGTTGATCAGAGAAAGTAGAGTGAGGAGCCAAATATGGCCTCAGTTACCTGTAAAGTTTATATTACCAATGCTTTTGAACAGTTTCAGTTACTCTGCTTTTCTCATTATGAAAAGCTAAAAAGAGACATGTTTGGATGAAAGAATTAGACTGGACTCTGGAGACTACTAACAGTTATAACCTAACAAATGAAATCAACAGCAAAATCTGACCCAGAAAGCACGGGATGAAAAGCAGAAAGCAGCCCAGGGAGAATGACTTTTGCTCCAAATAATGCTCGGTAACTTCTCAAGAGAAGAAATTGTCATAGAAATCCAGTAAACGGATCATGACACAAACTAGTCAACTGGAGAAACATTGCTGCCACTAAGTGAAATCAGTGTGAATACAAGTCTAATCAGTGTTCAGCCCTCTTGCCTTGATTCTTAACGAAACTGAGGAAGTGTTCTTTATTTGGGAATTTCACAGCAGGTAAAGGTAGAGTCAAAGTTAAGGTATGCTCTTGCCCATCAGCGAGAGCTTTTGCATACCACTTCAACCAAAGGATAATACCATTTCCTGGCATTTTTATTAACCATTTAGCAATCTTGATGCATTTTCTTCCTCTTCCTGGAGGTAAGAGTTACAGAAATTGTTAAGGACCCTTCTACTAATACTGACAGCATGTGGAATTCACTCTGGTAGTTCAGTAACACACAGGAGTTTAAGAGACTCAGTACTTTTCAGAGAAAGGGGGAATAATATTATCCTCCACTACAGCAAGCTGCTTTAAAGATGCAATTAAGCTCTAATTGCAGTCTCAGCAGAACCACGCTTATGCTTAATATAGGATCTAGAAAATTGCTCATTCATCTAGCATCAATGCTGAATATAGGAGAGAAGAAACTACCATGGAAAGATTGCTTCTTTTTGACAATTTATTGCTCATGGCTCTAAAATAGGTGTTTTGTTTATTATTTATTTATTGTTTATTATTTATTATTTATTTCTGCAGGCAGCATATACAATCTGATCTTTTTCAGATTCAAGGTCCTCATTTTCAACAGTCTTTCCCACATTATTATCCTGTCCTTAGCTCCCACTCTCACCTACTTTGCTCACACTCACTTTCCTGATCTCCACCACTTAACTTGGTGCTAAGACAGTGTTCAGAAGGGGAAGATGCAGAATTCTGCATTTCTAACCTTTGGACAGTTAAAAACTGGAAATAATCTCTCTCTCAAAAAAAAAAAAACCAAAACATTTTACACTGGAACTGCTTCCAAAAGCTCCAAAGGAATAACCCAGTGAAATCAGTATTATGTTGATGCTGATTATGCAGCAAGCATATTTGGCCCACCCTTCATTAGTCAAGGCTGAAACAAGTGACTGCTATAACAATAACTGGGATGGAGTCTTTGAGGCTGGCAGAACAAGGAAAAGCAGCAGATTTATCCAGAATGGACAGAGAGGACACCCAAGGTCAGTAAGAGCTAATAAATAAATGTATGTTTTGAAAAAAAATCTACTATGTTTTACTAATTTGGAGCTTACAAACCATCCCAAGTGTTTTCCAGGCCCCCAAACTTTCACTGTGTGAGTGTTGGCAGTATCACTCAACCAGAAGCATTATCTTTATATCCAATTTTGACCTTTCATGGCTTAGCAGCACGAAACTCCACTATGCTATTGCAAGTCTGCTTTATTGCTTCAGATCAGAATTGTCAGAGCCAGCTCCTTTCCTTACGTTGAAAGGCTAGCATATGTTACTCACTTGGTAAGCTTATTAATTCTTAAGCATAAAATTACAGTTTGATTAGCATGTTTTACATTAGAAGGGCTATTTTCAACTGTTGAGTGCAACAGACAGTTACCTGGTTTTTCTACTTTTTTTAAATTTTATTTTTAATTAAAACAAACACCCTCTTTTTTTGTGTTAATACACAAACTAACCAAGATCTAGATTCCCTGGCATGTTTCTGCTATTTAATGTCACACACAGAATTCCATTCAGTTTAAGACTGTCACAGGTTTTCACACCTCAAATTTCAGATTTGCTGTAATTCACATCTTATCTACTATTTTTAATAGTGCTACTTCCCTTGGTACTTGGTCCAAGAAATTAGCAGATGGGTCTCGGTGTACACAGCCAGCACCACAGTGGTTTTGTTGATTTGGAAAGCTCCACTAGAAACACTTTCCCAATACTGAACATACAGACAGAAGAAAACAACCAATCAACCAACCAACCAGTTTTCTAAGGTGGAAGTAACACAAAAAGAAGTACTAGCTCAACATGGCCAACTACCTCCTCCAACTCAGCTCTGTCACTCACTTAACACTTCCATGAAGTGATCTATTTCATTAATCCATCAGATAACTATGCCAGCCGAGGGAAGAGGAGGAAATCACAGACTCTTGGTGAAGGACAGTTACAGATTCACTTACAATGTACTTGGATGCTTGCCACTATATGCAATCTAACTTCATAAAGTCAAAGAGAGCTGCACTTAGTTTATTTTGACATAAAAAACCCCCACATTTCGCTTTAGTGACAATAATTAAAAAGGGGTTTCGTGCTAGTTTCTAAATCATTCTAGATAATATTGAATTTTTAAAGGTTTGAACAAAGACTAATAATCCAGAGAGAATGTGCAGATGAAAACTAAAGTACTTTAGAAAGCTGGTTTAGAGCTCTACATAAACCATTCCAGAATTGTCTTGGATATAAATTTAACCAATACCTCAAACCCAAGTGTTTTCATGCACTGAATGATGTCAGTAATTATTCTGTTGAAGAGCTAACATTTCTCAGATAAATCAGATGATCTGATGCGGTTGTTTTTGGTTTTGTTTTGTAAGAAAAAAAGAATCCTTATTATTCAAGATCACTTTTTTCCCTGGTGGACTTTCAGAGGTGAGGGAGCTACAATCTGCCAAAGCAAGGCTATTCCAGGAAAATACCATGTTGTGCTTGCCATTATTTTTAAGGCATCTGCTCCTGGCTATTAGACAAATTTGTCTAGTATGGATGCCGAGTTATCATTGTCTTACTGCACTGCCTGATCTGCACTGAAATAGAAGTATGAAAAGTCACATTACATTGAAATCTTAAGTGGTCGATAAAAGATGTGACCCAGCACCAAAGGCCACTGCTTCAAATTGTGAAGATGACATCTTGGTACCGTAATGTAAGATCTGCCTTGCAAAGCATATAGAGGAAAAAAAAAAGGTATAAATAAATTTATCCAACCATTAAATAAGACATGCACTGAATGATGAGCCTAGATGGATTAACCCTCTTGAGCTAATTGGTTCATACTGAAAAATTCTGATATACTCACAATCCCCATGCACGATTTGGATAACACATTCCTGATACTGGATGTTACAAAAAATAGGTAAAGACGTCTACTTTGTCGGTTTTAAACCTATGAGCATTTGATGCTAAATATGCCAGTTCCAAGGGCTGACAGGCCTCATACAGAGAGGGAAAAACCAGCTTCTTGCTGAAGAACCTGGTTGTGACTCTATAATGCTATGAATATAATGAATTTGCCAACTTCAAACCAGTCTCAAAGGTAACTCCTGCATTCTGAGAGCCATGACTAAGGAAGGAGCAGAAAACAAACATTACCACAAACATTTTATGACTTCCAAGATAATAAAGGTAAAGAGTACGAACAGTACAATAAGAGTGTCTGTAGCATTTAATGAACACCCTCCCCCAGAAAACAACCTGCCTGCAGCCTGGCCTACAGGCCTGAAACCTGAATTATGTATCTGGCAAATAATCTCAGGAGATCACTTGGCCTAGGTTGCCTAAGTAGGTCCCTACTTGAACTGGATTCCAACTTGAGGAGAAAGTTCCAGGATCTGATCCACAGATATTGGCACTAGGCTCCCACAGAGAGAACCGACATTTTTCCCTATGAATCAAACCACTGTGTTCAGTTCAGTTTCTCAAGATTCCTTATGAATCCTCTTAAGTTTAAGAGGTGGTTCATTTGTGGACTGTACCTCATCAGTTTTTACAAGTGACCTTCACTGACTACTCAGGAAAAGCCCCAGCACTGGACCCTCCTGACTAGCTACTGTTTTTGTAGTAATCAACAATGGCACAGTAGCATTTTCAGTTTGGCTCTTTATGTCCTTCCTGACCAT
Source organism: Todiramphus chloris collaris (assembly GCA_025345505.1). Classification (NCBI taxonomy): domain Eukaryota; kingdom Metazoa; phylum Chordata; class Aves; order Coraciiformes; family Alcedinidae; genus Todiramphus; species Todiramphus chloris. The sequence continues at coordinate 3,788,677 of JANVCC010000101.1, read as the reverse complement.
TCATAACACTGACTGCTTTCTTTTAATTTTTTTTTTGGTCAGCTAACATTTTTCATGCCTTTCTGCATCCTTCATCACATCTGAGTGTTGAGAAGTTGAGTAACTGCATACCTTTCAATATATGCCTCTTTTCACATCAAAAATCAAGTAATAAAGTTTTTACAATTTGAAACTTAATTTACTGCTTCGGTTTTCTTTAACTTACACAAAGAGGCACTGTGTTATAGAAGAAAGCTGAGCTAACAAGATTGCTGACTCTCCCTGCCATCTGCCTGAATTAAGTATCTTTTTCAACTACTGTAAATGATGGAAACCAGGTTTTTTCACTCCCAACTGCTCACATCACAGCATCTTCTTAAAATGGTGAATACAAGAAATCTGGCTTGAAGTGCAACCACCTTGGAAGAAACAAGTAGTCGAACCAGAATATATGACTCACTATCTAAAAACTCCAATTGGAAGTTACTGATTTGGAAGTGAACATAGTTACACCGAAATGAAAAGACATGATCAGCAAGTACTGTCCATTTTACTTTTTAATGAATATTAGCTATTAAGGGATACATTATGAATGTCTTTGTCAATTGCAGCCTAAGGCAAATTATTTTCTGTTTATTAAAAAACTATCAACAAAGGAATTCTGTACAGCTTTACCTTTTAAAGCGAAAACCATGTCAGAGATATCAATGCCTGTACTTAATTACTAACTTTTAAGGATGTCATCATCATAATAAAAATATGGCAACTACTACCATTACTTCAAGAACAGAATGATTGTCAGAAAGCAATCTTATCTGTAATTTTTATACCTCGTCAGTATACTACTCTCAGGTTTTAAAGAAATCTGATTAAGTCAATTAAGTATCACTGAGAATTTGAAACCAAAAATTTGTTAAAGTAACACTTAAACATTTTGCATGTCACTCCTAAAAGTCTGATGCCTCAAGTCCTGAATTTTACTTAGAACACGAACATCAGCTTCCAGCACATGCTCAGAATAGCCATCTATAATGAAATTATTTTTTCATCCTATCAAAGTAAATGACTTCATTTAATAAAAGAAAAATGAAGTAGAGCTAACTTACAAATATAATTTCTCCCCATGAACAGCCAATAACCTTTGATAACACACAGAACTTGGAATCAGTTGGTCAATTCAATTCTACTGAATTGTTGAATGTAAGGGCACAGGTTTCAGCAGACAAAACCCACCTGTCAATGCAATCAGCTACAAATCACAGGCTGACAGAGTAAAAAGGCATTTAGACAACCTGAAATAAAACCTACCTGTTGAACATCCTGTTGAAAAACGCATAGCTGAAGCCGCTGGTGCAAGCGGACTTTTCGATGCTGCCAAATATTTTCCAGTTGGCGCTGGTGGTGCAGTACTTCATGGATGACATCCAGAACGTGATGAACTGCTTTTGAGTAGTTGGCAGAAGCAGTGAGAGAATCAGAACTCCCAGGAGTCAAAGGTCTCTGAAGTTTGTCAAGCAGTGACTTTCCATCTTGGCTCACCTGACCACCAGAAAGGATGAAGAATTACTTGTCTTCCCAAAAGCTCATTAGACTGTTAATTCATTCCCCATGCCCTCTCCCTATTACAGATGTCTTTAAGAACTCCAGGAGCAATGATGAAGATTTTTTTTTATCCAGGTGTGATTTCATGCTGCTTTAATAATTATAATAATACTAAAAAATTAAAATATCAGTATAAATGTATATTCTCATTCTATGTAAGATAATTTTAGTAAGTAGCACTCTTCTAAATAACAGCCTTTCATTTCCGTTATTATCTTAAGAGTGCTTTTCCTTTTTTTTTAAAATTTTTTTAAACATGCCAAGTCTAAAAATATTTACGATAAATATTCTTCAGCCTTTCCTCTAGGCAACAAAGCACCTAAAACGAAGCAATCGCTCATAATTAATCTTTCCTGGAGCGTCTCTTTTCATTTGCTGTAAAGGTGATCAGGGAGGTTACTTGCTATATACTACTATTAATTTGATTAATACATTTAGACCAACAGATGTAAATTTATAACATGGTTTGATCTGACACAATTTACAACTTCTAATTTATTACTGTTACTAGTACGTCAAAAGCAAACTGTTTTATATAGCAGAGAAATCTGATTAAATCACTTAAAACCTTTCCACGCAATACAGAAAGATACTCTTTTCCAAAATGTGCTTAACTACTGATGCTGACAAGTCACATAAGTCATTTCTCATTTTTTTCTTCTCTAATTCAAACCACAGCAAAAATACACAGATTTTCCTTGAGTGCTAATTAAGAAGCAATAATCCTATCTTATCTGGTCACTATTGACATTTAGCACTTGCCAAGGTGGTTGAAAGCAGTTTTCATTGACTTCAGTATTCTGTCACTTCTAGCAGGAAGCTTAGAGACCTGTTACAATTCACTATCATTCACTTATCTGTCAAGTACTTTTCTAATAGCTCATTTAACAGGCAGGAAAAATTAACCAAATCTGCAAGACTGGAGTGTAAACAATAGTCTAAATCCATCAAATCAACACCATGTTAGAAACAGAAAATTTGTCAAGGCCTTCCCCCAGTGGCTATTTTCAACAAATTTTACATTTCCTATTCAGAAGTCAAACAGACCCAAATGAAAATGCTTTCCTAATAATTAGCATACAAGTGAGTTTATTTCTCAGTTCCAATTTAAGCTTTTTCATTTTGGTAGTAAGTATTAACACAGAGAATGAAGCTCACTTGGAAAAGTAACTCCTATAAAGTCAAGTCAGGAAGGAAGAGTACAGTCCATAGTAGTTCTTACAATGATTTTTTTTTTTTCTTTTCTCTTTCCAAAGCAATTATCTAGTACAAGCCTTTCAAATATTTCAAGATAATAGACTTCAATTATCTATCCAGAGTCCCTGAAACTTTTTTTTTTGGGGGGGGGGGGGGGGGGGGGGGAATAATTAATTGTGACAGCCCCTTGGTTTAATTAATTAGCTTTACAAACAAGCGATCATATACATTTCCTCCTTGGAGTTAATCAAGTCAAGTCTTCTTCCTTCCCAGTGCATGACTACCTTAAGACTTCAGTGAGATATGTAACTTCATGTATATATTTAACTTCGTTTAAGGCACAGCTACTGGATTTTCAAGCACTGTAGTTATCTAAGCTTGTAAGCTAGTAACTTACTTTTCTAGTAATATACAGTAATTATCCTCAGTAAAATCAGACTGTCTAGTCTTAAAAGCATGTACTCTCTGAAAATTACTGTCTTCTACTTTGCAACCAAGTCATGTTGTCATGACACTGTAATCTAAAATGAATGACAAAATGTTGTAATTTCCACAGTGTTCCTCTCTCTCCCCCTGCACTGTTCATTCATCACAAAATGAAAGGAGCTTCGTGCTGCAACAGAAATGAAGTCATACATCTAATAATGATAAGCAATAGTTCTGTAATATCTTTACACAGAAAGACAACTCCATCAATCTTCAAAAAGGAATGTATGTTTAAATAAAGGCAAAATAAAACCTTCCGTCTAGAGTAGGAGCACAGCTTCTACATACACATACAACTATCATTTCTGCACCAATTCTGGTTGCTAAAGACAAAGCTATTACTTTACCAGATGGAGGAAAGTAATAACCTGAAATCAGAAGAAAGGCCTTTAATGTTTTTTGGGTTGGTTCTTTTTTGCGCAGTACCAGTGAAGATTTTGTTAAAATCTATACCTACCCCAAAGTCAAAAGCTACAGCTTTGAAATACTAAATAAATTTTGAAGGTATTTACCAGAGGAATCCTTTAATCTACCCATTTAATTTATATTCATTATGCATCACCAAATAGCATACAGTATTTATCATGGTAATCCACAGTACTTATTTACACTTAACACCAACACGCTCTAATCCAATCACATCCCTGATGAAAAAGAAAAAAGCACACAAAAAAACAATCCAAAGCAAACAAAACCATATAATAAAATAATAATTTCAAAAGCAACATTTTTTTAACTTCAATGATTTACAATGCTTATTCTACAGAGCTCTAGCCTTAGCTGCGCACTCACGGAGCATGAACCCCAGATTGCCTCTCTTCGCATAAATCTGCTACAAATGTGTCTCCATCCCTTATTTTACAAAGGGATTCTCACAAGGAAAACATGTTATAATGAAGAAGAGAAACCTTCCTAGAAAATGTGCTCTCAAAACTGAGTTAAAAAAAGTACGTGTAGTACTATCACAAGTTTTACCACCAAAGGTGTGCTTCGGTATGTCATTAGGCCAGTTGAAAAGCAAGGTGGCATATATCGGGAATGGGAATATTAGTGTGCATTTTACACAAAAGAACAAGAACTCATATGAACCCTGGACATCCCACTCATGGTAGTAAGGTTTATGCAGGCCCTAAAATGGCAGGTATTAAAAAAATGTCAGTTTTTATATACTAAAAATAGAACTGATCAGCAGCACCAATCTTACCCTCCTAAACTGTTAAATGAAATGTGACTAGAATTATGATTCAGTTGCAAATAATACAGCTGGTTCATCAGAAAGTAGTTTTACCTTTAATGTAATGTACAAATCACAACCATCAATTCAATCCCACTCAGTGTCCTTTTAAAAGAAGGTGCAAGCTGTGGCCTAACCTATCCTGTGTCCACTGGTCATTTTTAATAAATGCATAATTTTATGCAACTTTCATGAGAATGGAAAGGCCTGAATTTAATTCAGAATGACATCAGTTTAACAGAAAAAAACAGTTTTACCCTGTGATGAGAACAACCGTGGAAAAACAAAGCAATAAAAGCTCAACAGGAAATGCAGAAAATACCTGCTGGCTAATAGTGAAGTCAATAACTATTTGATATTTCACTTCATCTAAGTAAAGCACATGAAAGAATTCCAAATGTGGAAAAACCAATAGATACTTTAGCCATTGCTTTCTAGGCCACCTTCAGAATAAGCATTTTATCTTCAATTGTAAATACAATTATTAGAAGTACTGAGAAATATTATTACATCATTTTGTGCAGAATCCCAGATTAGAGCAGCAGCACAGGATGAGCTAATCGTGTAAATGCTGACTACATAGGCACTCTGGCTCATTTAAGTGTCTTTGAGGTTGGCAGAACTAAGTATATTACCTTCCGGCTTGTCAAGTGACGTCCTTTGATGGTTAAGCCTGTTTTGTGAGGCAATTTCAGAGATGGATTTTCAAAACACACTTAAAGCAATCCATGCCTACAGAATACTTCCCCAAATACCCAGTTAGCTTCACTTCAAGTGTTTAAATGATAGTATCATAATCCTATTAGAAGCTAAGTAATATGCAAATATAAATTAAGATATACTTAGTACACTGCATGGCTTGTTTGTACCACACACAGTTCCATCTTGCCTTTTCAATTTCTTTTAGAACATTAAGGAGAATATCTAACAATTAACTTTTGAACAATAGCAGTAAAGTCCAGTATACTAAAATAAAAAAGAAGCCTGTCACTTGAGTTTCCAACTAATACACAGTGCAACAAGCAATGCCAGCTCACGATCCAAACTTAACATTACACCATGTTCTCAAGTGGGCAACCTAAGGAATCAAACAAGATGCTTACCTCAGAATAAGCCAAGGTAATATGCTCATATATCCCTTGATGATGATGGATAGCATCTTCTAAATCTTGCAGTTCCGAGGGAAGCTCCACCTCCCCACAGGCTTTACACCATGAGTCCACATTGCTCATGTACTGCAATAGAGAAAAAAAATTCTGCTTGATTTTGCACTCAATCAATGAGTACACGCATGTTGGTAATATACAGAAGGCCTGGCATCTGTGCGACAGCCGCTGAATAGACTTTTTTAAAGGGAAAAATGTTTAACATATTTCTCTCTGAAGTGACCAAAGTGAAGCTAATGCCAGAAGAGAAACAAATACTCAAGTTTACCTATACTTGTGCTATTAGTCATCCGGAGCTCTTTGAGCTGTTCACAGACAGGCTGGTTTAGTGGTACGTTGGCAGCCTTCAGAACCAATTAAACTGTTGGCAGCACTGACGCTACAAGTTTACTCTTGCTCCTTTTCTTGACTTTGCAGCTAAGACAAAGTTTACTTCACCCTGCACCTACCATTTCAGATGCATGAATGCCAGTTAAGGTTTCATCAACACAAAGAGGTAAAACATGCTACAGCTTTCAATACCAGACCCTCAGCTCTTACCCACCAACTCCCTGTGCAGATACTCATACCATCATGAGGAATCCTGTCACCTTTTCTAAAACTTCACAGAAAACCAAGTTACTTTGCATGTATGTGCACATACACACACACACAAAGAATTAATGGTTCACTGAAACACTTCTTAGTTGTCATTAGCTCAAAAGAGACCATCAAGGAGATGCAGCACTGTTAGAGAACAGCAAATTCACACCTTAGTCCCCAAAGCACTAACTTCTACATGCAGAGAAGCACTAAATCCATTTGGCAAGCTACTACAGCAGCAAGCATGTAAGGGATTTACAACTTAAGTGGGGGTCTCTTAGGACTAACACTGAACTTTGAGCACACAGATCTGTTGGCACAGCAGCTCAAGTCAAGCCTTTCAGGAGAACCTGAGCACAGTGCAACAGAATCTCTTCTGCACACAATTTAACTTATCTCTGAAGCTTAAGCTGTCTTGACAGGCAAGAAATTGCCATCATAGTTGTATGCATAGCAGAAGTTCTGTCAACTTGTTTTTAACGGTTAGGGACCATTAATTTTATATGGTCGTTATGCTAGGAAAGAGGAAAAAGGAAATCTGTTTTTTCCAGTAATTTTCATAACTGTTAATACAGCCAAGGACATATGGTACTTCTAAACTAAATCTGTCCTCTATTCATGTCAAGTTCAAGTCTTAAAAGTTTTCAGAGAGTGAGCCATTTCTCTCATGTCTCTTAAATCCCGGAACACTCACAGTCTTTTGAGGAAAAAGTAAAAAGTAATCTGCAGACCATCTCTGGTACTCTATTATTGTTTGAAATCTGGCAGGAAAGGTGACAGAGTACTTAACTCTAAGATATTTACTTCTCATTTCATCAAGGGACAATTTTAAAAATCTCTAATGTTAACCACTGAAAATTAAAAGAAGTTCCATGTGGGACCACAGAGCTACACCTCCTGCACCCATCAGCAGGCACTGATAGCTGGCTGCAGTCCTCACTGCATCTGACAGTAGGCAGAGACACTTCCTTGTCATTTGCAAGGGAACAACCTGCATTCAAGAAAGGTGTGTTATTTCTTTGGCTGCTTATTTTATAATCATTTTTTAATGTAGGTCAAGCACCACCAGTCTCTAAAGGGGCCATTCCTCTCATTCCAAACCCTCTTTCCTTGAACTCACTCTCCACTGTTAATGAAACAGCTAATATATCACAGCCAGGTATTTTACAAAGAAAGTAGGACAATCCATCACAGTTAATCATAAAATGAAAACCACAGAAGGAGCAATTGAAAAGGAAATTAATCCCAGCAGATGTTGTGCTACTTTCTCTTATACTTCTCTTTCCTCCTGTTTGTTTACATATAGTGCTGAAGAAAACAACACCAACCCTTACCACAGCTGCCCAGCACACACATACAAAATTTACTCCCCTGACTTCTCTGATGAACATCTTTTCCTTATGAAAAAAAGACAGCATTTGCGTCAGGGTATACCTGTTCATGTTTCACCGTCTCTCTCCTATGTGTATGGCTGACAGTGTTTAAATATAAACTTGAATAACCCAAGCAAACAGAAAAGCTCAAATACTGATAAGGTCCCACACTGTGTCTATCAAATGCTTCACGCTGGTTGGTGACTTTTATATCAGAAAACAATTTCTTCATCTCCTTTTTATGCAGCTTTTCTAGAAAATTTACTAAAAATACTTATAATAGTGGCACCAGTTTATACAATTTACCTTAGTCTAAGGACAGTTAAACCAATGTCACCAACACTGGCTACAGACTTCTTAAAATAAAGTGTGCTGTCTCTCTCTGCAGTTATCAGCTCCCAAGTGGTTCCATCATTTATTTCAAATTAAAGTTATATCAGACATGAGACGACTTCTTAGATCCCATTTAGCAAGGTAAATGGAAAGAAAACTACCATAGCCATACAGCACACCAGAGCTTCATTCAGCCAGAACCATCCAAGAACCTCTGCTCTCCAAATTCACCAGAGATATACAGTATAATATCAGTGGGTGACTCAACAGCACACACATAGCAACTCCTTCAGGACTGAATTCTCCTAAAGGGAAAATATACTTTCACCATCAAGACTACTAACTTGGGGATATTTATTCCTATTTCCCCTACATATATCTCTTCTCTGGCAGGTACACACAGTTAATGACTTAATTAAAATAATTGGTATAAGCCTAAAGCTAAAATTTTTGTTTAACATGGGAGGAATCTCTTACGGAATAGTAAGTAAACATCTCCCACCACAATTTCAGATTCAGAAAACAATTAATTAACTTCACAACTTCTGGGCCAGTTCAACTTAGTTTGCTATAAGCAATTACTATGAGTTAAATCTTGACACTCAAGGACTGATTGGGGTGGAGTGGTGAGGGCAACAGAACAAGTGATTTCTAGCTGTAGGAAACACATTATATCAATACTAACTATACCAAGTTTTTTCCTTTCCTCCTTTCAATTCAGAAGCTTCAGAGAGTTAAGCATTTATATTCTCTTCATGTTAATTCACATAGCTACTTGGGCTAATTTTGTCTTGCACTGATATGGGCAAGGCATTTTGTGGAGAATAAGGGCAGTGGGCTGTCCTGAGGAGAATAAGATTTTGTTTGAGCAGCAGCTGAAATTGGCAGAAATGTTTTCGACCACTCACTCTGACTGCTTTCTAAATCGAAAGCAACCAATACAACTCACCAATCCATCACAGACGCTTGTTGGTGCCCTCCCCATTCACTAACCTGCTCAGCTTTCTGATGGAAGATGGAGGACATATCCAGTAACGTGCTACGTTCATCCAAGGCTGCAGCAAACGCCTTCCATTCTTGCTCCAACTGACTAGCAATCTGTTTTATTTGCTGTGAAGCATAATGGCCAGACTCGACCAGACGATTTGCTACTGACATGATGCGGTTTATGTTTACATACACATTCTGTGGAGAAGAAAGAGGGAAAACATAGTGCAAGTTAGTATACTTCTATAAAATTCTTCTTTATTGGAGTACTGATTAACACACTGATTTTATTTGCCAAGTTGTGCATGCCTTCCTTTGGAATGTAGGTGTATAATGTAACACCCTACCTGTATTATTGACAAGCGAGAACAACTTGAAATGACCAGAGAGTCTCAAGCTAACAGCAACAGTCAGCCTAAATACAGTCATGTTATATGAAGACCCATTAAGACAACAAAGAGGAAAAGCTAACCATATTTTGCAACAGCCTCAGTAAGAATGTTTACAGATGTTCAAGCCAACAAGACATTCAGACACACACAATATAGGAAATCAAAGTATATTTAGTAAGCACTTGATCTATTCATGGTATGGATGTGTGCAACATCACTCTACAAATCTTTACATTAACTGAAAGTATTTCTGCTTTTTAAGTAACAAAATACACAACTCTGACTTCTATGAAGTTCAACAGTTTTAGATCCTATTTTCTTGACACTATATCTCCTCATAGCTAGCACTGAGATAAGGTCAACAGACAAATAAGGTCAAAGAGCAGAAAGATTCTCTAATGTCCTGGCATTACTCACTGATGGCTCTTAGTCACTCCGATTTTCAATCAAGAGTTTCTGATTCCTGCAAAGCCAGAAAAACAAGAACAATTTCACCACCAAAAGGTTTCTGAGTAGCTCTTCCACAGCTACATGTGTATGGACGCTGAGCTGACACTTCTTTCATTTGGGCTGACTCAAAAGCAGGTTCAATTACAGCAAGTTGCTCAGGGTCATGTCCAGTGGGGTTTCGAGAATCTCTAAGGATGAAAACACCACAATCTTTCTGGGCAACCTGTTCCAGTGTTTCTTATGTTTAAATGGAACTTCTTGTATTTCAGCTCATGCCTGTTACTTCTTGTTCTGTTACTGGATACCGTGGGGAGAAGTCTGCTTCTGCCTTCTTCACTCCCTCACATCAGATACTTGGTTTTATATATGCAAGATTCCTCCTCACCATTCCTTTATGCAAGGTAACAAATCCCAGGTCTCTCAGCCTCTCCTTGTACAACAAAAGCATGCCATACAGGTATTTCAGAGAAGGATTTGGTCATAGTGACTTCCCAGAAAAGGAATGAGAGTTTTCCACATAACGTTGTCCTGTAGGCATATCCTAATTTGTGTGTACACACTTGGAGCAACTCCAGCTCAACCCTGTTTTTTGATTACAGCACCATCCCTTTTGTTCACATCACAGAAGACCCTTTGCTTGCCAGTCCAGTCCACCACTTCTTACTTGATTGTTGGTGGCCTTCTCCCTCTCCCATCTTTCTTACTCTAAAGCTCTTCTTAGCAAGTTGTCCAGCCTGCTGGCAAAGATACTTCTGCCCCATTCAGTCAAATAGCAATCCTTGATCCTCAGACTGTCCTGTGGTGGTAGAAAAAAAACCCCTGTTGCCAACATCAACTGTGTAGACAGATTTTGACCTGCAGGATTCATCTACCTTCTCACCAGCAGGATTGAAAAGAAAACCACATGGGCTTCCATGCCCTTGACCACTGCCTCTAAAGCCATACAGTCACCTTTGAGACTTTCCAGGTCACCCCTGGCAATATTACTGGTGCTCACACAGAAGAATGGCAAGGGGCAATATTCTGAGGGCTAGACAAGATTTGTCAGTCTTTGCACAACATCCAAATTCGAGCCCCCCAGGAAGCATCAAACTTCCACACAGAACGTCAGGGTGGCAGATGGGAGTCTCTATTGCCTGCAGAAGGGAGTCTCCCATTACTGTCACTTGCCTCTTCCTTTTCATGTTCCTGTGCGGCTCAGACTCAGATGGCACAGATGCTTTATTTGATAGCTCCAAGTGCCAGAAGCCATGATCTTCCAACCTTCTTCATCATGGGAGTCTCCACTTGCCAAACAGACAAGTACAGACTCTGCCTGATCCTCCTTCCTTCAGTACAGCTGCAGTTTTGGAAAAGATCTGGTCAGTCTCTCTGTCTCTGATGCTGTGCAGACTCTTGACGTCCTTCTGCAGCTTCTTTACTTAGTGACACAGACCCTTAATAACTGCACAACTCCTGTGGGCAAGGAAACTATCTCCTGCTGCACCAGCCTTGGCAAGAGGCCACAGGCAATCCCTGCAGTCCCAGACCCGCAGAGCTGCATCTTCCTTCTGGAACTCAATCTGGAGTTGAGGTTTCTGATGTTTGCTACAAGGATAGTCAGCCCAGCATTGCTGCCGAGGACATGGATGCTGTTCTGGGCAGAGCTGCTGTCCCTTTCTGCATGAAATGCGGCACAAACTGATGTGTCCTTTGGCTGCTTCTGCTAACTACACTCGTTCTTGCCTATCTTCTAAAAATTTACACGTGGGGACAAACTGCCAAACGCTATCACACAGAATGGTGGGAAGAAAACACCACTATTAAAATCTCAATATTCTGCAGTGAAATATTTTTCCCTCTTGCCCACACAGTGCTTTCTGGAACACCAGCATGGAAGAAATGCCATGGAGCAGTCAGCTGCCTGTCAGCAACAGCATCGCAACCTTCCCTGACCAAGGGTTGAGGAATTGAGTCCAGTCAGCCAAGGGGGGATAGAACTGACTGCAACAAGACTCAGTAAAGGCCACAGATCAACAAGTGACAGAAGGACAAAACCTGAAATTGCTGGGAAACTCTATGGTTATATTACTACGGAGAGATGTGATGTGCCAAAATCTGACTGTACCCCTGCCAGCAAGAGAGGTCAAGGGAGAACGTTGCCATGCAGACACCTAACACTGCATAGATGCTGAGCATCTGAGGTGAAACCATTACTTGCTGGTGTCAAGCCACTGCCCAGGGCCTGACACTGGCTGGCTGCAGCAAGTGTTGCAGTTCCTCCGGATTCATGGCACTGGTTCATCTGAGTGGTAACTGGCACAGGTCTCTATTAATTTGAACTGTATGCACATATACAAGCAGGAGTATACCTGACATAACCTGCACCTAAGCTGGTCCACTTAATACTATGAACACAGCAGTGTCATGCTGGATGTTCTTCCTTCCTGCACAATACTATCTTTTCATTTTTTAGGTTATCCCACACATCTCTGCTCTTCTCTTAATCACAGCAGAACCTCTGGAAGAGAACAAAACTGTTATCTCCAACTAATTTTAAAAGACTGGAAAGCATTTAGGCCTATTGAAGTGTACCTAGAATAAATACGAGACTGCTAAAAGAATCCAGAAAGCCATTACATGGTCTCTATAGTGGTGTGAAAAAAACAAAAGATAAAATAATAAAGGCTATATTAGACAGCCATTTGAACTGTTTGTGTATCACAGTAAAAGAATTCTGGAAATTTTGGAACGTCAGTTAGATATGAAGGACAGGGCACCATAAATGTGAAGTTAAACAAATCAAAACTGAGCTGTGTTTGAAATGCATTCATTTTCCCATGGCAATCTGGCTTCTCAAGTGTGAAAGAATACCCCCTGCAGCAGTATGAATATGAATTCTTACACTGACAGCTGAACACTTTCCAAGCCATGTATACCACATTCCCTTCCTCACAAAAAATTATCAATCTTATAATAATCTCAACCTTCTCCCTGCCCCCCCATTCATACCCATCCCTACATCTACTAAAGGTTTCAGTTTCAGTATTTCAGAATGCAATGATCCAAAAAAGTTAGATTTAGTTAAGGAAGAAAATCTCAAGTAGCAACTCATTACAACTGGACTGTCTTTAGCTGATGCTTGAAGGTTAACAAATTTTGTTCAATTTTTGAGAAGGACAGGCAGGCCTGCTGTCATTATTATATGACAAATATGTACTTTGTGCACTGCTTGAGAAGCACTGTTCCAGTTAAGCTGGTGCTTATTCCCCAGGGACTGACATTTTACTCATTGTAAGGATTTACATCCTGGTTTAGTTGAAGCAACATCTATCAGGCAGTAACTGTTAAAGCCTTACTCAGCCATCTGATTTATATCATGTAAATTTGCATGAAACATGGGCAGCTTCTAAATGTGTATCAACTGTCTAAAAAGTGAAAGGCTGAAGTGATACTGCATTTCTTTCATTGTGTTATATACGACTATTGCAAAACTAAAAAGGGAACAATGCAAGTTACTGAGTAACAACACCTTTAGTAAGTATACAAACGTACTTAGTATGATTATTTTCTCTCACGATGCCCTTCAGCCAGAAGCTGAAAAGACACCTCACAATATCTGGAAAGCACCTTATTGCAGCATTATACCCTAAAGGAAGCGTACCTATAAAAAAGTATTGCTCAGCAAGGCAACACAGATTAGTAGCTTAACACAAGCTGTAGTACACCGTGTCATTCTTTGGTGTGTGCCTGAAAGGCAAGTACACAGGGGAAAATACAGGTGACAGCCTGCCAGCTTAACTGAACTTCTATCACACTCAATACAAAATAAAGGTGACACATGCCCTGAAGGTTCTATTCTATTTCCTGATTTTCCCAGACTCATTTAGAAACTGGTTGTTTAGCTCTAAGATTTCAGACAGTAGGTTTTTTGACACAGAGTATTAAACATTCAGTGTTAAAAACCACCACCTCAATAACATGGTCCATAAGCATCATAACTGGAACCTCTATATGGGCTGCAGTTAGCTTGAACTACTATTTGGTTTTGATGGAAATATTTTAGCAACGGAATTTCCAAATTATCTGCCACTTCAACCACACATGGCCACCAAGACAAGGTGTAGCATTAATGTGTGAAGTAGCACCTGCTTTAATAACTTAAAGGTTTCCTAATATCTCTTCTATTCTCACCCTTGCAGCATCAATAAAACTCTCAGTTTGGGAGTCTAAACTTCAAAGATGAGGGCTGCAGAACAACTAGACCTATTACCTGATCTCTTGCCTTGAAAAAAACAGACCAAACAATCTCAGCAACATCCAGACTACAATTAAGTCAAGTGTTTAACCTGTTCTTCAAGTACAAGGATCCTCAGAATATTCTCAGGTAACTACATAACCATTGCTATTGGCACTGAAATGAGTGAAATATAATTTCACTCTCACTTTCTTCAAGTCTATCATCTCTCTTTCTTATATTTTTCATAGTAGGAAACCTAAAAAATAAGGAATACTACCACAAGACTACTTAGTCCAACACCAACAGCACCTTCATTTCTCTCTTTTAACTTACCTTCACTTTCTCATAGTAAAAACCCATGCCTCCAACCTCCTTACACCTCACCAGCTGATTGTTTTACAAAATCTGCATATTTGTTTTTTCCTTCTTAAGTGTTGCACATCTCAGTTATTCTATTACATCTTACGACTTTGGACTGCTCCTCAAACTGTAAATAGCCTGAACTCATTTTGCCTTTTCAGTCTCTTCTCAAGCTGGTGGCATACAGATATTGTGCCTAAGCGTTACTGTTTTGACACCAGAAAGATTCCCTTATAGATGTACACTCAAAAAACATCACTCCAGTATGACTAGGATCCACAGCTGTGCATTCCTTGCACTTCAAGAACATCACAAATCCATAGTCTGCTTAGACTACTGTTATTCAGAACATCCAAAAACTTAACTGAATACATTTTACCTAGTCTACTGCCCCATGCCTATTTAGAGTCTTTATCTTGTCTATTAAGGATATTAGATTGGTTTGACATTGATATATTTTACCATTTAACTTTATTTATTTTTATCGAAAGCCCTGCCTGAGTGATCTATTAGCTTAAAAAAATCCAAAACAAACAAAAAAACCCCAAGTAAGTCAAACCACAAAACCCAGAAACAACCCAAACAAATAAAAAAACCTCAAACCAGCAGAAAACACCAGACAGACAAGTCATCCCCAAGACAAAAGACCTAGATTGTTACCATTCACCATTCTGCACAGTGTTCTGCCAAAGGTCTGCATTTCCAAGCAATCTGAGAAAGAGTGATCAATTCATAACCTGTGGTCTTGCTCTCATTTGCTGAAATCTCAAAGGACCTAGAGCAGTCTAGAATTCACATGGTGTTTATCTCAAGTGAAACCTCTGTATGGTTATAAAAATATATATTTAAATAAAAAGAATGTCAAGACTGAAATATGTACTTTATTTTTTATATATATATATAAATAAAAGTTGGAAAAAGGAAGCAGAAAGTCACATTAGCTGTCAGCTAAGCCAATTTTACCTCACCTGACCTCCTTAATGTTTTAATTTGTACCAGTCCCAGTGGAAGGGTTTGAGCAAGTCATCCCTGTAGCTTGGTAACTAACTCTATAAACCCAGAGATATTCAAGTGTTGTGCTCATACTTTCTTTTTAACTTCCCCAAACTCTCACCAGTACTCATCTCTGGCACTCTCTTTTTGGATTACGCTAGTTGTTTGATTACTACCTCGATAAAGTGGTTTAGTATAGCAAACAGGCTTTTTTGAGAACATTAATCAACATAGCAATATGCTTACCATTAACACAGGACTTTTTGGATTATGGTTAATAAACATAGCTCCTACTGATAGTCTTACCAGACCTGAGACAAGCAGCAGTCATAGCATGCCCTTTAATAGGAGCCAGTGCCAGCTTTCTCCAAAGAAACTTTCCTTTTGCCTACATCTCTTTCCAATCATTTTGACCCTCAACAGTGCAGCGAGAGGCAAAGTTCTACTGTAATGAAAGCAAGTTGATGTGGTCCAGCAAGAAGAGTAGAAGAAAATACTCAAGTAGATAACATCCTCCTCCTCATTGTCATTATCCATATTTCACATGTCTGCTTTTGTTTCCCTTGTGTCCCAGCAGCCATATGAAAATGGCAAGAAAAAGAGTGGACCGGCACAGAATCAGTCCCTCCCACTCTTGCATGCAAGACTGACTAATCGTATAATCATGGGTACTTTGTTTTTACTACTCGAAAACTTGACAAATAATTTTTGTATTTGCAAGTCCTATGACGCCTTATTTGCAAGTTTCTCCCTTAGAAGGTACTAAAAGCTTGTTCTGAGAAGTGAAGCATTAGTTTAGTCACCCTAAGAGGAACTTCAAGCTGAAACTGAGTATTGCTCAACTCAAATAAATCTCAGGACTTGACAACAGTGCTTTACTGTTGCTGAAAGCAGGCCTTTTAAATTACACAGAAAATCAATCCTCATTTTTAGAGTGGAGAATCACTGTGAGTTTATTTTTCCCCACAGTTAGGCTACATGAGATCTACTTGTCCTATAGACACAGCCTTGACATTTATCAGTGCACAGCCTCGAAGTCAGTAATAGGAGGTCACATACCTACAGCTGGCATGTGTGAGAGCAGCCTTTTTAGCCACACCAATCTGTGTGTTAAGCAGTGGTAACCAAACATATGTCCATCTTCAATGCACATCGCTTCACCTAACCACCTTTTCTCTGGGACAGTTTCACAGCAATGAGAACCAGTCTGTGTAGTAAGCTTAAGGTTTTAATGAAGTTATTCCTGTTACCCTGAAGTACTATCACATGAGCCTATCACTTACTGAACACACAAGATTACCAGAGGTAACGCTTACTAATCAAGCTGCTGAAACTACATTTAAATCTTCTCCCTCCGTGTATTCTTCCCCTTTTTCTTTTACAACATTTGGTTTAGACTTCCAACTACTTTGTGCTGTAATACTGAAAATCAGATTCCAGAAATGGCAGAAAGCCATTTCAAGGTTAAAAAGAAATATTCAGCAAATCCTCTTTCATCCTTGATGTAACCAACTTCTGTTTATGACAGAAACTAAGTAGCTTTCACAATGATTTATATCCAGGTCACTCATTTCAGACTGGAAGACCAGATCAAAAGTTTGGCATCTCACCCAAAGGCCATCTCTCTTCCTCACCCAAGCCTGGCATAAGCGGCTGCAGAAATTGCCCTCCTGCACCTCCTGAAAAGCCAAGCTGCTGCTTGGGAAGGAAGGGGAGATGGGAGAGCCAGGCATTGACAGAGGGTAGCCCCTGCTGTGAAGGGGGCATGTGCCCTCCTGCAATCACACTGTGTTGAGAAAAGCAGCTGCAACACCAATTCTCAGGGTTAAGCTGTGAGCAAGTGCAAGAGGTTGCATTTAGCCGCTTGGGCAGCATTTATCCTTTGCACAGTCCTTCCCTAACCTAAAGTGAGCCTGAGGAAACTGCCTGAAAAGAAAGATCTATCGGGGTCCAATTAGAGACACAATGAAAAGCCTTCAGAATCTCCTGCCTACAAGAAACTTACACAAAGTTGCCACTCTTCCTTCCTCTACCCTACTACCCAACCTAATAAATTTGCACAGCTGTAGATAGGTTAAATGTTAAATTTCATCTCTAGTGTTAAACCATTCATGTAAGAAATCTTAAATCAACTCTAATTACTGAAGAATTACACTGACATGAACAGTGAACAAATAGTATCTTGTTAAGCA
Organism: Todiramphus chloris collaris; assembly: GCA_025345505.1. Classification (NCBI taxonomy): domain Eukaryota; kingdom Metazoa; phylum Chordata; class Aves; order Coraciiformes; family Alcedinidae; genus Todiramphus; species Todiramphus chloris. The sequence goes on along the minus strand of JANVCC010000101.1, from coordinate 3,771,132 downwards.
CAGAGTGTATGTGAAGAGTGGTAGGGAGAAGCTGAATGTGCTTGCAAGGAGTTAAGATGGCCTGACATTTTTTCAGTTAAAAGCTAATAAAAAATGAGATCTGCCTAAATTCAATTGGTTCACATCATTTTTCTTCTGTCACATTCAGTTTAATCTTTCCTCCTAATCTGCATGTAAGGCTTTTGCCATTTAACCAAATAAAAACCCAGAAAATCTGAACACTGCTTAAATCAAAATCAGAGACTGATGATTCCAAATTTTTATTTTCCTATTCCATGCCAAAAAATACTTCTTTGGGGAGGTTATGCTACAGAAACACATGGAAAAGGTACAATTTTTCCCTTTTTGAATATTGGGAATGTTTAATTTGCCCCACATACAGGCTGCTCCTTGCATGCTTCAAGAAATCATTGTACAGGCTGAGAAAATTCCTCTGTGATGAATGCATTTGACTACTACAGGCAAAACGGAGATTAACAGCAGAAGACTAAAAGCAGAAACAGAGCAGAAGAGATCAGGCTACATTGCTCAAGCGCTTCCTACTGTTGATAGCATCTGAACAGTATGGAAGTAGGGGTAAAAAGGAAAAACAAAACTAATTGAATTTGAAGAATAGAGGACAACAGTGACTAATACCCGGACAGGCTGACAGAAGTATTTAACCTTTAGAGTACAAGTCCAAGAATTGCCTGGAAAGCCATCCAAAATTACTAAATTCTAAAAGTCACCTCATATCAATGACACCTACTGTCCTGTGAGTTTCTTTCTACTCCATATGCAGAGCAATAAGCAAAAACAGGGCACTGCAGCAATTCCCTGTGCCTCTAGAGTTAACCTATACCTTCCAAATCTCATGGTCCAAGTTACATCCATATATATGATGTTACGTGTAACTTAATTACAATGTTCCGAGCATTTATATTCTTTTATGACATTCACATTGTTTTTTTTTAATTTTTTGTAAACATAGCTGTGTTGCAAAAGAGGAAAACGCACCTTCTCTACTCATGTTTTCTACTGCCTTAACTCTACCTATACCATACACAAGAGCTGCCTTAAAGAGTCCATAAGTTATTTCAGCAAGACCATAACATAAATCTACTTTGTCACTCTCTCTTTCCACAATTAGTAGTCCTGTCCTACAGAAACACCCTCTCCCAAGAGCTGATTGTTTTGACCATACTTTAATTCATTTCCCATCCTTGGTCTGCCAAAGATGTTAATTTCTAACAAGACTGGCAGTGTTCTTCCTTCATTGAGCTGACAGCCAAGGACTGGATTTAGGCCCAGATTCCCAAAGTTACTTAAACACTTCCAATCAATCCTCCCAGTAAAAAAGACCTAAAATGTACTTCAGAATTTAGTCCCCATGTTCAAACAGGAACTAATGAAACTGAAAATAAGCAGCTTTCACACACTGCCAGTTAAAATCCAAAACTTTAATTGCAGCCTACTGATAGCTCATCCTAAGATGATACTTGACAAAACCCCCTGTTTGTTTTAGCTCTGTTCTACTGTGCCAGAAACAAAAAGTGTCTTTTAAATATATATATAGAAAATTATTACACTAGGTTCAGCTGTTGATCACTACTGCTCAGAAATTTGTGTCTGAGTTGCAATCTATTCAGAAGACCCTGAGAGCCTGTGTTCATTCCGTATGGAACACTAAATACCATATTACACCTTTCTCTGAAATTTCCTACAAGATTCAAAGCAGCACTCCAACACACATCTCAGGTTCTAGAAGTTTGGATGCTTCTATCTGGGACTCGCTAAGGCTGCCATTTGTCAAAATAATCTTGTTGCTTGATCACAGTACTTGGCTAACCTTTATTTTCCTCCCTTGCGTTTCATAATTTCACTGCTCCAATACAAATTTGCACCACTTGTAACAGAAGGATGGATTTCTGTGTACGATTTGCCAATTCCACCTTAACACAGTGCAAATAGACACTGTGCCAGTGCTGTGAAGTGTGGCCTGCTCTTACCATACAGTTCATAGCAAAATGATTGTGCTGTGTCTGAAGCTCCATCGCATGGGGGTGACTGGTTCCAATCTCTGTGTAGCTGTTCAGAAACAGACCTTTGTTGTGTGTGATCCAGTCAAACATCTAAAAAAAAAAAATTAAGAAAATAAAATTACTAATTTGTAATGGTAGAAATCATAGACAAGTAATGTGGAAAATCTGTGAAGACAGAAGACAGAGTCTAAGGCCATGCAGATTAATGCTGATGCTCTTTCTACTGCAAGTTACCACACATTTTAACCAAGTCATTGCTGAAATCTGACTTTTTGAACCGAACAGCTGAAGCTGTTAAATCTTTCCTATAAGTGTTTTATCTCAACGAGCTACAGTAAAGTCATAATCATGAAGTCATAAACTTCATTACTACAAATAATTCATAGTAAACAAACAGGTTTAGAGCACAGCCCTGAGTTACCAAGCTCAGTATTTTCTCTAGTGTCAGCATTTCATGATCTCAGCAGCTTAGTAATTTAGAATGAAAATGGCAACTCATGGAAATTAATTATATATTCATTCTTGCTGATCAAGTACTTTGGCAGCAAGTTTAATATTTTTAGTTCATAACTTTACAGCAGATTTGAAATCAACTTTTCTACTGCTAAACAAAATAAATAAAACTATACTTGAGAACAGAGTTACATATTACCTTCTTCCAGAAAAGTTTAAGGATAATCTTTAAATGAGTTTGGTGGTTTTTTTGTGTTGGTTGGTTGGTTTTGTTTTAAAGTATTTTAATATTCAAACAAATTTTAGGTAGGACATTCAAATAAATTTTACGTTATCTGACAGTGGCCATCCATGAAGGTTCATAGTTTTGTTAACAGTGTCACAGGAAGACAAAGTTTTCAAAGACCAAGCACTACAGCCAATGAGTAAGTTTAAAACCCCTCACCCTCCCCATAATGGTCTTGAAATCTTTACTGTATCTCAGATCAAAAGACCCACCTACTCTCTGGATAAGCTGAAAAAGATTGTTCAGGAAAAAAATATAGCGATGAGCAGTAAGTAATTTAAAGATCTTTTAAAATGTTCTGGCTAACAGAGCAATATTATCAAATCCATTACTCCACCTAGGTACACAACAAATCAAATTTTAAGTAGACCACAATATGGTAAGGAATGTAAACAAAAAAAAAAGTTTTAAGAGCTTAGACAACTGAGACCACTGACCACGTACACCTAAAATTTTGAGTTTCTTATCTAGACTATACTGAAGATGTGTTACAGTATTATTCAAAATAGACATTGGTCCTGCTTGTGATCACCTTTCTCTACGTAGTCTTACTTTCCTGCCTTCAGATACATACAACAGGGCAATTCCAAACAGATTCCCCCTCACCTTGCCCTTTCTTGCCTTCTTTTCTCCTCAACCAGCCCAGATTTCTTGTGCAAAGAGTTGTGCAAATCCTCCAAAATGAATGTGTTTATTTCTCCCCATCCAATACCTTTAATTTTTCCAACAAAGATCCAGCCCTTTCCTGCATCTACATAAACCACATAGACATACACTGATAAAGAAGCCCTATGAAATCTATGAAATCTAATCTGACACAAGCAGTGAAATAAGGACTTCAAGTAGATTAAGGCAAGGGCCTTAATCCAAAAGTGAGTTGGGATACTACAGAAAGATTCTTTTAAATCTTCTTCTACTGGTTGACAAGAGAATAAAGTCCCGAGTATGCTAGCTGCTGTCAACCCCATTCTGAAGGTGCCTAACATTTCCCTCTATTTTGAAAGAAAGCTGCATTAATTTAATATGGACTTATTCTTGGAATCGGGGACCTAGAAAACAGAGAAGATTATGCAACCACATGGCAGGAGAGAGCTCTATCCTACAGGCTCAAGTATTTTGCAGGCAGCCTCTTAAAGTCCAAGTTATGTCAGCAACTTTTAGATTAGTAAACAAGTAACATATCTTTCAATACCATGTGAGCACTACAAAAGTATATATTGTTAATGCTGTAATAAAGAATAATTAATTCTGTAATTAACTGGCTGAAAGGTTGCTAAAAAGCATTTGGGCCCTGAAAAACCTATACTAGTCCAACAGCTTGTTATTTTCTAAATAATTTTATCACTCTAAATTCACTTGCCCAAGTTTTTAAAAATTCTTTACATGCCCCTGCTATTTTCAGCTATACTCATTCAGTAAGCACTTAGTTTACATGGTACCTTAAAAAAATAAATCTGTTTTAAACACAGCAGAAAACATTAAGAGTAAAGAAAGTCCTTGAGATGAAACAATAAGGGGAAGGAAAAGTAAGGGGAAGAAAACAGAGGAAGAAGATGGAAGAAGTAGTATTCTATATGTTTGCTCTGCTTTTAATCTTCCCCATAGACCTGCTTATGACCACTGCTGGAGAGCAGCACACTGATTTAACATGGACTTTTGATCCCATTCAGTTGAAACATTTTTACAGCGAATCTGACAAAGACCATACTTACCACTTAACTGCATAGTCTAGTTATTACTTCTCCCAGAGAAAAATTCCCCACCCTTCCTTAAAGCTATTTGTTCCATGTTAACAAGTTAGTAGTAAGTGACTGCAAAACCATTCTATATGAAAATAGATCTTATTTGAGCTCATCTAAAAGTGGACTGCTGGCCATATTTCAAACTCCATGACAAACAAGAGCTTTCTTATTTGAAGGGACTGGTTAGCCTGAAACATTCAGAGATCACTCAGTCCCCTGTTAATGACATATGCACTGTCAAAAGAGATACATCAGTTTTTAGCCTTGGACTTTAAATCCTGCATCAGTGAAACAGTTCCCCATGTCAGGCTCTTCAGACTTTGTCAACCACATGTCACTCAAATCACAAGGGTCACTCAAAAGGAGACCTTAGTCATCTGTATTTATAAAGTCTACAGCATTCGTCTTCATCTGATGCATGCAAAACCATCTGTCTGCAACAAAAACTTAACAAAGCAAAAGCTGTAAAGTCACAATTACTTAAAATTTTCTTTGGTGGGAGCTACCTGTGTTCTTTACAGCTTAGAATTAATGTCCTAACCCCTTCACAGCAGGATACTAAGAGTCACTCTCACTCAAGAATTCCTTTATTTCTCATTAAAAGGCCAGCAGTTAACTCCAAAGGAAAAAAAAAAATTACTATTTGCCATTACCCTTGGTACTTTTAAGTTCATTGAGCAGCATCCATTTATACTCCCACTCCCCTAATCCCTTACCTTTTCAGCATCCTGCTCAAACAGCCTGAGCTGAAAACATTGGTCCAATTTCAATTTCCGCACATGCCACATCTGATGCAGATGCTGCCGTGTTGAGTGCAGCCTGTCCAGCATGGTGGATACTTTGGGTAAAAGGTTCTGTAAGTCTGCATTCCCTGACCCAGAGTTCTTTTTGGGAAAGCTATCACTGCTCTGTATCCGCTGGAGCAGCTTTTGTCCTTCCACATCAAGGTCCTCAATAGGGGCCTTAATGACTTTCTTTTTTAATTGTGAATGCTCCTCTATCATATTGCGAGCACCTTCCAGGTCCTGAGGCATTTCCTTTTTTGACAATATATCTTGCAGTTCCTCCAGTCTGGACAGCATATGGGTTGCATTGCTAATGTAGTCCTCAAAGGCAACTCTGATTTCTATCCACTCCTCATGGTTGTACTCCAAACAACCATCAAATTCTGGGGTTAGCTGAGAAGGATCAACTACTTTGGTAAGGCCTTCCAGAGACACCATGTTTGTCTGAAAAATAAAAATTAACATACAAAAAATGCTGTTACTGACAAGCATTTGAAACCTTCTTTCAAGTTTTTGGTTTTCTCTTCATAATAGTGGATCATTTTGCTCATGAAGTCCATGTGACTTAACTCCAACTCACACACTTTCTTCCAAATATCAATTCTAACCAGCCTTCTCTCTTGCAGGTATTTCCCCAAGTGAGAGAAATATTTTAATTCTTACTTCACTACACTTAAGGAGAAAACAGCAACCACTCTTTTGATTACTGTTTTGATTAAGTTTCGATTTTATGTATTGTAAAGGAGTGGGAAGACAACAGTTTAGTTGGCTGCTTTCCTCCGGATGCTGGTAATATCACAATTAGCATGGTACAGACCAAGACAACAAATAATTGAAACCTAACTTTTCACCATTAGGCTAAAGCCCTAATTCCACCTTTCCCATGTTTAGAGAAAGAATATAAATGACAACATGCACAACTACTGAGCCTAAGTGCATGAGGAAACCCACTTTCCCTCCCGCACCACTGGCCTAATGTACCTCTCTGCTCATCTAGAACAGAATTTATCTGAGAATTTTCAAGATGGTGATCATCTGTGAGCACACTTAAAAACATAAAATAAATGTAAGTTTGTATACCATAGGGGAAATTACCTCAAACTCAAACTTAGAGCTGCCAAAGTTAGTCCTCTGTTTCTGCCAGAAATTGTCTGGCTTGATTATCAGTGCAACATGAATACAACATGGAAAGGATTCCTGTAAAATCTTCAGCAGAGGCTTTATGGAGTCCCATTTTGACCCACGCATATCTACAATGACGGTGAATCCTCGTTTACATACTTCCTCACTGCAGAAGAAAAAAGAAAAGGTAATCAGGCAAGTGTTACAACTTCAAACACAGCACTCTACTGCACCACACTGCCTAATGAACGTGGCCTCTTCAGCTAACCTAACACCCTAGGGTCTCACTGTTGACTAGCTGACATGTACAGCAGATCTCATGAACCTCTCGGGAAGCTTCTCTCACCTCCTTGACAAACTCCCCGTGGGTGATAGCTTTACACCTGTTGCTGATTTGATAATCGGCCTTTATCTCCTCTTTCATTTTCACTGTTTATATCCAAAACAAATCACCTTCCCGTCCTGTTTCTCCTTCACCTTACACACATTAAACACACCATTTACCGAAGTGGCAGTGTGTAATTCATTTACAACTGACTCTGCAGAACACACACTTCACTGATGACAAAATTCATGCCTTCCCAATGACTGCAGGGATCCTCTAAAAGACAGACGATGGCATACTGTTCTTACCTACCACTTCTCAACTTTTTTAAACTGTCTCAGATTTAGTCCCATATTATGTGAGAGTTAAAGAGTCCGTAGAGGGGAAAAAAACCCAAAAAGTCTTTACCGACAATTCCTTCTGTAACAGGATTGATTTGTGGATAGATACTGAACAAGAAAACATTTTACGGCTGTGAAGAAAACCACATCAATCTGTTTCTGCAAAATTTGACCTCAATTCCGCTATGCAAAACTTGACAGACTCTACACTCAAATTCTCTGGCAACTCTTCTGAGACTGGCAGAGTTTTTTTCATTAATACCTTTTGTACGCCTAGTGCTTGCTGCTGATCAAAAGCGGCAATCACCACCAACACCAGAAATTTTGATTTTGTTCCAGTAAATTTGCTACATGACCTTGTTAAGATGGAAAGGGAAAATATTTCAAAACCTGTGTGTCATAGTCAATGGACTATCAAAAGGGACCAAATGTCCACTGTTTGAGTACATGAGTCACTTTCAGTGATGTGATAAATGTAAATGCTGTTCTGTAGTTCATGCAGTGAGGTTTTCAGAGCATCCAAGAAGTAGGGAAGCTTCACTAGCATATTTCATACAGTCTCGTTGCACGCTGTGGGAAGATGTGTTATGACTGATATGGGAGAGCAGAAGAGGTTCTGAAAGAAGTGATAATACAGGTTCCTTAGAAAAAGAGGGTTTTTTTTTAAAGTTTAAAAGTTTAAAGATTAAAGAAGAACCCAACCAACCACCACTGAAAAAGGATGTTTATCAAGATAAATGCTGGCTGTCCCACCTGCCTGTAGGAATGCCAAAAATGTCAATGGTACAGTAAAATTGACTAGCTTGGAATACATGTAGGCTACAGCATATCTGACCACAGTGAAAATGTTTTCTAACAGCCTCATGGGATGAAAGGACAAAAACAAGCACTGTTTTAAAGATACATCCATTATTGAAGGCTTCATGCTATTATACAAGTGCTGCTCAGCCCATCCCTATCCTACCTAACAGAGCATTGCATGAGGAGTGCTTGCCACTAACTCACAAGGCATACATCTACTGGAATGTATAAAGCAGCCCTTCATCACGTAGTGTAATGCAGACATGTCCTCCCATTATACAGCCCCATCATCTGATGAGATGAATCCCTTTTAGTCAAGGATCACAAGAATGGTTCTAGGAGGCTTTAGTCATCTGTGAGGTAAACCTGAACTACACTAACACCTGGCCCAGTTGGAATTGATGACTTAAGTTTAGCAATATTTTAGATCATAAATTGTTAAAATTAGTAAAACTGTGAGATGGAATCACCTTAAGCGTTTAAAGCTCTTGTCAAACATCTGGTACCTCTGAATCTTCATGTATGTAAGTAACAATACTGCAATAACTAATAGACCAAATGTTCAGGGCTATTTGTACCAACTGGGACTTCCTAATTAGACAGAGTTGCATGATCAGTCTCTGAAACATGACTTGTATGAAAATGATCCTTGCTTTTAATACAGCTACGTTTATTCTCAAAGCTTTCCCATACTTACAAAGATATAAAACCTGCACTAACTTTCTTCTCATTTTAAATCTATTGATGATAAACTAATAAATATCTTTTGCCAGAGGACCACTGTATCTTGACAGATTATCTCTATAAAACTCTCTTAGGCATATTTTGATGCATATTTATCCATTAACTTCTCTAGTAACTTGAAGCTCTAGAGGGTTAGAACAAGCATTCAAATGTGAACTCAAATTATCTCAGAAGTAAAAATCTCAAGCCTTCCTCCTGTCCTCCCTCTGCTACCTCTCTAAAATACCCCAGTTAACTTAAAAAAACCCAAAAAACCAAAACAAACCACTCCTACACTTCAAAGTGAAATAAAAGACTAGAACAACTGAATTACTAACAATTGCTTTTAAGGAAGGCTATAAATGCTGTCAAGTAGATGTCCTGGAATTTATGTTTATGAAAGCACTTTTGGCAGTCTGAGACTGACATCCGATTACAGCAGGTGCAAAAAGGACTGCCTATAAATTAACACATTACAGAAATATGAAAGATATTGCATTCAGGGATGTTGTCCAAGGGGCTTTTTTCAACTGTAATGACAACTGCTCCTCGAGGTCATAGGCAAACTTAGACAAGTACAGTGTTGTTCCAGTCTGCACCAAATGCTGGCACATTCTGAGACGGACCAAAAGGTAGGGTCTTAGAATCATTTTTGTCCCCAATTCAGTTACTACTAGAAACAAAGTTCTATGTAAACAAACTTTTTACTTATTTATAATACATAACTTTTTTTAAACATATACATCATGTATATTTTTATGTATGTATATATATGAGCGTGTATATGTACACACACACCAGCACTGGATTTTACTATTTATTTAACTAGCACACTGTAATTCATAGATTAAATAGTTGATAATACCATGATATCAGTATTTTCACAGGTATCTTCACAGGTTTATCTGAGAGCTGTACAAGCAGTATCTCTCTCCCGGTTATTCCTGTGCTGTATCAGGACACTGTAGCTTATCTAACAAAAGTATCAGGAGTGTTGTGCTGACCTCACTCCACACAAGGCACACCATGAATGATGACCTGCATGTTTATTTATGCTCTGAAAACCTCTGAGTTGTATTTGCAATCTTCAACACGGTAACGGCAACGTAGCATGGCAGCGCCATTTCCAAGATGCAAACTACTTACAGCTAAAGCACATCAGCCCTTCTGCCAACAGCCTTCTTCTACAAGGCAGAATAATTATTTAGGACTCTTCCAGAAAGCAGTTTGAAAACAGTAATTGACAGAACTTGGTATGAGTTTGCTCATTTTCTTAACCCATTCTGTCTTCTGGCTTGTGGGTTTACGGCAACATAGTCTACTTTTTCGGTTTATAGCTTCAGATCTCTTCAAGTGACCATGACTTACCTAGGAATACACGCTAGGTATGAAATTAGTCTTCTAAGGTCTTCTTGCCGTATTCTATCGTGATTACTACGAGCTGGAAACGTTAGGATGGGACCTCCACGCTTATCTCTGCCACCTGAAAAATTAAACATGTTAAAAGACACCACAGTATAACACCATTCCTGTTTGCAAAATTAGTCTTCAGTATACTAATGGAAAACCTAAGTCTTACAAAATTTCATGAATATCCTCTCAAAAAAAAAAAAAAAGAAGTGATTTCAAATTAAATTCCAACACTGTCATTTAGAGACCAGTTTAAAATTGAATTTTGGAAGTATCAATAAGCATATTGTCACAACTCCTACAAGGAAGAAGTATCTGTCAAAAACTTGAAACAAAGAATAACCAAAGACTTACACTTACATGTTACAGTCACATTCAAGTTTGACTGGCAGCGTGACATCTCCAGCAATGGTGCTTTGTTATATATTTAACTTTCAAATCAGTAATTGTACAGATTAAATTTAAATATAGTTATGCTACTTTGTAGGCAAATGTTTAGAGGATACACAGCATTAATTTCATTACTAGCACAGATTTTAGGTGTATAGTGTTTCACACCCAATACATATACTAGCTGAGTAGATGGATACTGGTCAAACATTAATTTTCTATTTTTACCCTGTTCTGATGTGCAGATTCTGAATCATCAGTTTATTGTTTTTAATTTTATTAGCAATGCAGGAAATTCTGAAGCCACTTAGTATGCAAGGCAAAAAAAATCTGACTTTGAGTCGTTCCGCTTACATCTATTCAACTCATTTGTTGAATTACACACTTAACGTAGTTGAACATTAACATGGAATTTTATATCCTACCCCTTGCTAGAGACAACAAAATGTTACTATTGCTAACTGCTAAAGTTAAGGCAATAGGCTCTCTTCTTACAAGCTAAATTTCACATATATGTTCTCAGTTACAGATGTGTGGACTGTTTTCTCTTGTGCCATGGAAATGCAGAAAAACACAGTCCTCTGTTCTGAATGATTTCACATTGTTAACCATCTCCTCGTTGTAAATCCACGTTACTAAACAAAGTGTTTTTAAAATCCCTTAGAAAGGAAGGCCAAAAGCAAATGAATATACTAGTCACTCAAAAATTCATCATCATCCTGCCCAACACAGTCTCTGCACACGTGCTAGAGACACAAAGTCTAGCTGCCAAGGTCTCTGGGGATTGTCTGCACTGGACATGCTCCCCACGAGGCAGCAAATGAAACTGAGAAGAGGCAAAAGCAGCTCTGAATTTCTGTCAAGCTGCACTGCCAGAAGCCTAAACTTAAAATAAAATTCATATTCTTATCTTTCATGACCCTCCTGAGTGGGACATATGATTAAGAACAGTTGAGCTGTCTCATTCTAATGGAGAGAGGCAAGTCTCGTCTTGACCACCCTGACCCACCTGCCAAGCAGAGAACTTTGAGAATTTTTAGAGAGTGACAGGATAAAAACAAGACAGGAGCCACAAGAGAAAGGAAGGATAAATGACAAGACTGAGAAGCAAACAGCCCAGGCCTCCACTCATCTCCAGCATCATGGCTGGGCTCCAAAGCTACCAAACTTAGCTGAAAGTCTACGGCATCCTCTAATGCTCTCCACAGTGCACCACAGGCCATCAGCTACAGGTCTTAAAGACATACATTTCAACTCCTAAACCTACTGACTCCAGCCCTTCAGAAAAGGTGCTGAATTGCTCAGGGTGGAAATTCTTCTTTAAAAAGCAGCAGCTATCAGGGAAGAGCATATGCTGCACTGTCTTTAACATTCTCTGTGGATTTTAAACAAATGCCTTGTTACATGCAGTCACCTCAGATCAGTCCTTCGGGCCTTGCCCACACAGCAACTCCTGTATCATACAATTTTCCAACATGGCAGAGGAAAGAAATCCATACTCTTTATGTCAGTTTGGATGCCACTTCAGTTGGCTTCCAGTTGCACATGCACCACAGGGAAAACACATTTTTCAAGTACAGTGCTTAAATTTATGGTAAATCATATCCTGAAATTTTTGTACGTCAGAGACAAAATTTGCCACACAAATTTCAGGTCTAGATCAGCAATGAAGAAATTAATACAGCCTTGATTTTTGGTGAAAATAATTTCACTATCCAGTCTTAAATCCAATACCATAATTGTAAATATTAAGTGAAAAAAGTCCCTGAGACTTGTTTCTTTCATCAGCTACACAGAAAGCTTTCTTAGGCTTTTTCCAATAAATGACTCTCCTTTCCTTTGTTCCTGATGCTCCTGTGTCATACACAAACAGGAATGTTAAAAGTAGCAATGCATGAGGCATCAGGTGGGAATTTCCTGTCTCACAATAGCTTTTATCCAACTCAACACCCTATTTGTCTTGGTTTAACAAAAACATATTAAGCTACTACTACCATCAGTGAGACTTCCATTTTACCCCTTTCCTTTTATATAAAACCCCCACAGTACTGAGATATTCTCTATTTTTATGCCAAGACGTGTCACATGAGTAGCTGCTTAATCCACATGAGTCACCCACCATGAATCACTTCTGTCTAGTGCACATCACTAACAGCAGTCCAGTCAGTGGCCTCCAACTGGAACCAAAACGCAACAGGTTGACTAGTGCAGCGTTTTCAGGAAATGCCTTTTTACCAAGTTTCAAAGTATGTAGGTACAGCTAAACAGTGGGCTTTTATGGTACGTAAGAAAAGCAGGACAAGTTATCAAGTGCTATTTCCTCATATAAAACCAAGATAATTGTACCTTGTAAGGAAATGCTCTCCCTGTGCAAGCATGCGTAGAGATGCAGCATCTGTACGTCAACAGACTTCAGTTTAAACTTAACAGGAAAATTGCATCCAAGACTCCACTGTACTTCCTAGTTACATCTCTATGAGGCTTTTCTATATCAGGTGACAAAGCAATCAATACTCAAGCAGATTATTTCCCAGTTAGGTGAAAATCAGATCAAGGAAGCTTTTCCTCTTCTCCCCTGCCCTCCCCCCTCCTTTTTTTTGTTGCTGTTTGAGAATGACTCTGTTGGCAGTTTTAGAAAAACAACCCAGGATTCACAGGGAAACTGCACCCAACCCAATTCTACACATCGATTTATTTTGTTACTTTGACCAACACAAAATAAAGCAGTCCTGTCTGACAGGCTGGTTTCATGAAGGACAAGCATTTTCAATACAGAACTTATTCCACATTCAATGTGTACAGATACCAGAATTCAGGAGTTTTGGGACTTTGCAGTTATCAACTTACATACAGCTAAATGTACTTCACGATACTTCACAGAAGTATTTGTTCTGTACTTCCCTGCCTCCTGTCCTAGCAAAAAAAAAAAAAAAAAACCAAAAAAACACCTGCTTCAAGATCTGTTTCAGAATTGGATTGTCAGATACTGCATCTCTCCTTTATTTTTCTTAAAAGTTTGAGCATCACAGCTACACTAACGTATTTTAAGATATGCAAGGAACACACTGATTTTAACAAGTCCAGATGACTTATCTAGAATCATAGAATGGTTTTGGTTAGAAGGGACCTTAAAGATCACCTCGTTCCTGCCATCAGGAAAGACACCTCCCACTAGATCAAGGTGCTCAAAGACCCATCCAAACTGGCCTCGAACACTTCCCAGGATGGAGCATCTATAGCTTCTCTGTGCAGCCTGTTCCAGTGCCTCAGCACCGTCACAGTAAAGAGCGTCTTCCTTATATACAATCTACACCTACTCTCTTTCAGTTTAAAACTGTTACCCCTCATCCTACCACTACAGTTCCTGACAAAAAGTCCCTCCCCATCTATCTGGTGGGCCCCCTTTTAGTACTGGCTGCAATAAGGTCTTCATGAAGCCTTCTCTTCTCCAGGCTGAACAATCCCAACTTTCTTAGCCTGTCTTCATAGGAGGAGAAGTGTTCCAGCCCCCAACCACCTTCGTGGCCCTCCTCTAGACTTGCTCCAACAGGTCCATCTCTTTCTTATGCTGAGGACTCCAGAGCTTAACACAGCACCCCAGTGGTGTCTCATGAAAGCAGACTAGAGGGGCAGAATCACCTCCCTCGACATACTGGCCACACTTCTTTTGATGCAGTCCAGAATGCAACTGGATTTCTGGGCTGCAAGCACACATCACTAGCTCACATGCTAGTGATCGGACAATACAATGAAGTCCTTCTCCACAGGGCCACTTTCAATCCATTTGTCACTCAGCCTGTATTTGTATATAGGACTGCCCCGACCCAGGTGGGGGACCTTGCATGCAGCCTTGTTGAGCTTTCTGCGGTTCATATGGGCTCACCTCTCAAGCCTGTCAGGGTCCCTCTGGATGACATCATAGTCTTCATTGTACATTTTTACACACAATTTAGTTCTAAATTTGTCTTTTTTTCATTTTGTTTTGTTATTAAACTATCCTGGCTGGTATTACAGATAGAGGCTAGAAAAATTCTTTGACATCGAAATACATATTCAGATATATTAGATTATGAAAAATGTACTCATTCTTTTCATTTCCAAATCACATAATTAACAGCTCCATAACTGGAGCTAAACTGGACCATGAAGATGGAGAAGAAAGCAAAAGTGAATCACATCAGATCCACTGTGATTTCTGGCAGAGGAAAAGCAACTACTGAAACAGGTTTTTTTCAAAGTAGTGAAGTACTCGGTCTATGCAAAAAAAAAAAAAGAAAAAAAAGAAAAGGAAATTTGGTTGCATGGATCTATTACATATATCCACCCAAATCCAAATGAAAGGAATAAATGAAAAGCAAAGACTGAAATCTGAAACAAAGCAATATAGAATTACAGCCAAACTCAGTCTAGCACAGATCAAAGAGGTACCTGCTGGAGGAGAAAAGGGAAACTCTCATAAATACGGTTTAATCACAACATAGTACACTTGGAGTAAAAGTGGTACCTCAGTGGGAGTATCCGTTACCAAGAGCTTTATCTTTATTAAAATACCAAAATTTGTGATAAGATCAAAGCATCATCTCAAGAATGGCTTTGGATCTACCTAAGAACAGGATGCACAGGAACGCATCCAGGTGGGTTTTGAAAGTCTCCGAAGGAGGAGACTTCACAGCCCCCTGGGCAGCCTGTTCCAGTGCTCTGTCACCCTCAAAGCAGAGAAGATTGTCCTTATGTTTAGGTAAGTATTAATTTATGGTACCATTAGGTACCATAAAGCAAGGTCAAAAAAAACAAACAAACAAATAAAAACCCAAAAAAACCAAAACAAACAATAAAAAAAATTTAATGAGGGATTGAAATACTGTGCTTAACTCTGCTTTCTCCTCTTTTTTCCCCCTCTGAAAATACAGTTTTAGGCAAGATGTCACCAGCACTACAATTCATATGCAGCAGAACGAAAAATTCCCACACTATCAGGGAAATTGGCTCTGGGCAGCCTGTTATATCATTCATTACAGTTGCCAGGACCTTTTAACAAAAAACCCAAGATGGTTTTATGCTTTACACCTCTAATTTGCTCAACAGAGTGGACAGGATGAAGTACTGTGAACTACACACTGCACTTGCAAGTATCAGCACCCATGCACACCAAATCTCTTAAAGAGCACAATTTCAGGGATCATTTCATATGTTTTAATATTTACAGATAAAGGTGGGTTTTTTTGGAGTACCTGAGAAATTATTTGTCAAAAGAAAACCAAACCAAACAATACAAAACAACCCCCCCCCCCCCAAAAAAAACCAAAACCAACACACGAAACAAACCTTTTCAAACATGAGACTGTCCTCTAAATCATCTGACACTAAGATTATAGCAAACAGAATGACGTTGTTTAATCCCAAGAGATTTGGAAGTACTTACTTCAGAAAGTCACACCAAAAGGCATTCTGCAATAAGCACCTAAGCCATCATTCCATCAAGTAAAGTTACTTATCAAGTTATAGAATACATTATGATATTCATTCATCTGAACTCCACTTTTATATCCTCTGCTATTCCGTGTTAAGTAAGCAACCAACTCATTTCAAGGTACATGCTAGAGACAGATAAAATTAGGTAACGCATTTCACCATGAAGACGTGAAGTGTGCTTCAAAAGATATGCACTGAAAATTTCACCTCTGCAACAGAGGTATTGCTCCAGTGCTTTAGATGGGCCAGCAAGAAAGCCATCTCTGTAAAAATGTCCAGCAGAAGAACCAGAAATAAGAGAAGGAACAGGACTACAGTACAGCACGTTATTCCAAATAATGCCATCGGATAGACAGGGGGACAGGACACGACCAGGATGACAAAAGCATTACGTTTCACTTTTAACAAAAAACTTACCTTCTTTATTACAGGTCCTTTCACAACAGTCATGCTATGTTTGGGATATCCAGCTGGAACAGGTGCTACCCTACTTTCCATGACTTTTGTAATTATATTTACAGTATTAAAAATACCATTTTACACGTGACTAACAACACAGTTACGCAGAAGAAAAAACTGTACCTGAAAGGTATGCAACTTTTTCCTTTAAAATTGGCAATACTTCCATAGCCTTCATTTCATCATTTTTGCGAAACCCTGAAAAAAGGAAAAGACAAAAATAATTAGTCAGAAATACAGACAATCTCAGCTTCTACATTTAATGAAGGTACTGTACAACATTTACTTTTGGAATACAATCTGAATGTTATTATTACAGGAATTAATACAACCTTAGAGTAAAAGGTTGCAAAAAAATAAACTTTCAAGGTGTATTAATGAGCAAGTCATTTACAAGCTTTGACTAGCTTAACACAAATAGCATGGGATGCTAACAAGCCTCAGAAAATAGAATACTGGAATTAGTCTTTTTCATCAGTAAACAAAAACTATCAGTTGGACACTATTGCTTTTAGGCATTCCAAATCCCATTTTCACTTTTGGTTCCAGCAGAGTAGTATCAAGCTAATAAGAGTAGATACCTTTAGAATAATTACTCGGGGGGGGGTGGAAATCCCAAACCTTCCAAAAATAAAGACCCACCAAAAATCCCCAAAATACGTCACTTCTGTAATCAGAATTGGGAGATAAAGCTCTCGACTGTGTCTTTTTTTGCTGTCTGGTAAGGGCAGCATTTTGTAACAGAGAGCACATTTTGTTGTGTTAACACTATATACACCCATGGAGTTTGAAATGATCTCCAAGATGAGTGATTACAGTCAGTGATGCAAAGCAGCACATCACCAACTTGTCCCTACTCTATGCTTCCATTACATTCCTGTGGCCAGAATCTAAACCTCTCCGTTCTTTAATAAGGGAGATGTAGGAAGAATTTATTTATGACCTTTTCCACCATATTGACCTGTACAATACACAGTTGGCCCCTTTCAGATCAATCTTGTTCATCTTACAAGAACTGGGTGGTTTTGTACCCATGCTTCTACTGTTTGATCCTTCCCATACTCTTTGGATTCATGTGCTTTAACAAAAACAAAACGAACAAAAACCCCAAACAAACAAACAAACAATACAACACCCACCCATCCCACACACAAAACCCCAAACAAAATCCACAAACAAACAAAAAAATCCTCACCACACACAAAAAAAAAAACCACCCCCAAAAAATGTAACAATCTAATTTCTGAAGAAAGTACCTCTTCTGGGCTAAGTGGGAAGCACTTACTTCTCCGTCACCGATGAAGCCCAGAAGAGCTGCTAAGGAAAACAGCCCAAACAGCCTGCTACATCAGAGTAGCTGTGTTCCTTAAGAGCAATTTGAGCTATTTAGAAGGTTAAAATAAGCTTCCTCATTATTTATAGTTTCAGGGAGATCTTACAAGAGCAAGCTCTGGTGTACACGTAGTGGTCTCTTCTAAAATACATTATTCTTCCTGTGTGCAAAAGGGCCACAATCCCTCTAGAGATGACAGCATTGATACCCAGCAGGGAAGCCATCATTTCTCTTCCTCTGCAAAAATACCCAAATGTTTCATACCCCTTAGTCTCAGACTCTGAGCCTTACTGAAAGAGATGTGCAGTTTAGAGCTAAAATCCAAAGGTATTGTGTCATCAAGCAAGAGAAGATTTGTAAATAAGGGTGTCATATATGTAAATTACAACAGAGGTTTTCCATTCCAGACACAGTACTAAGACTTCTGTGCCACTACAGTATCTGGTTATGGGCACTACCTCTCAAAGCAGAAACCAGGACACACCAAACAGAATACCCAAGGGACAAAGATAGTCAGGTGCTTCCATGTCATGAACTGTGAGGAAGGACTAAACCAAATGACCGTTTAGCCTGAAGAACTATGGGGAGACATGGTAGCAGTCTTCAAAACACCTAAATCTTGTAGTTGTGTAAGTAAGCTGGCTAGAATTACAGTGAGAAGTTTACTTTAAACAGTAGACGTTTTGTAAAGGAAAGAACTGTGAAGCAGCACATGGGATTGCCCGTGGAAGACTACGGACTGCCCATCACTGGGGATTTTTTAAAAAATGCATTTAGACAAATGTCTGTGAGCAGTGGATCCCTCCAGTTCATCGTAACCGAAGCACTCAACACGGACATGGCCTCGGTACCCACAGTCTACAAACAAAACTAAACAAATCTTCTTCCACCGGCTTCTCCCCTATTTTTCCATGAACACCGTAAAGCTAAAACAAACCCAAAAGTCAATGCACATTCCCAGAAAAGCTAGACCAGGAAAACTGTTTCTTTGGGTAACCATGCTGCATGGAGGGGTTCGACATGATGGACACTGTTGTGTAATCACACGGCAACTCCAGCCCAACAAAGCAGGGGAGGGACACAGATAGTTCTTTCAGGTTTGCGCTTAAGACTCTCAGGAGTGTAAGGCAGCTCCAAAGGAACCTCTTGCATTATTCCTTCCTCCAGAGCACTGGTTATGTGTTATCAGCCTTTCTGAAACTGTCTACAGTTTTGTTTCTACCGAGTTTACATTTAGCATGGACTAAAACTTTAAACAAGACTTAAGAAAAACCTGGGCTTAAATAACTCATTTATAAAGACAGCAAATACTTTTTTCCACCTTGAAATATCTGGGCTTCAGTTGACAGCGAAGGCATACAGGCACACACCCAGAGGTTTGGGTTTTTTCCTTTTGTTTGTGTGGTTTTTTTTCATGTGCTTTGAGCTACTCACCATAAGCTTAATGCCAATTTAGTGTGCTCAGCTTTCACATATCAACCATAGCAATTCCTTTTCTTTACAGTAAATTTAGAGGTAGAAAACGCTTTCTCCTCACCTAAAAAGCATGCAGAAACTAGTGCTCTACTTTGCCATCTAGCTTAGCTCAAAAAATACCCAAGACACTGACGTTACCGCAGTTTGCTTGCTCAGATTTTTAAGCCCTTAAACTGCTTCACCTCAGATGCTGCACGGTAGTGGCACATTTTACTGTGCCTGTGGCACCTAAGAAGCAAGGAACGTTTAGCTAACATCTCTTTGACTATTAAGGGGCTGCTCAAGGTAAACACCCGAGCAAATACGTTAGAGCTTGGCTCGTGTTCTGGATTCGCATGTCCTTAAGGCTGGCTGGCTTGGATTATCATATTCCTGCTGCTCTAAACAGCCTGTTTATATTCCAGTTCTGCAGTGTTGGAGCTTAACTGAAAAGACTGTGGGGATTACAACTGACAAAAGAATGCTGACAACAAAAGAGGGCGAATACGATGAGAAAGTTATCATTTTTATCACCAACAGAGCGATAATAAAACAAAACATCAGCAATATAAGCAGGTTTTAAGGGCTTAGGTCTTAAGGGCTCAGGGTGGGGTCCCTCCCCGTTTGTAAAGCCTCCACACTCCGAAACAGTTGCAATTATGAGGATTTCCTTTAAAAAAAAAAAAAAAAAAAAAAAGTACAAAGGCATTTACGGCACCGAACCGAAATGCCATAAATATCTGCACCGATCCCTCCCTGCTCGGCTCAGCAGCCCCCGCGCCAGCCGCCTGCATCACGTGCTCGGCAGGTGATGTCATCCCGCCCCGCCGCCGCGCTGCGGGTGCAGCGCCCGCAGCCCCCTCGCCCCCCCCCCGCACACACCCCCGCAGCCGCTCCCGGCCGGGCGCTCTCCGCGGAGAAGCTCAAACAATGCTTATTAATATTCACCTTCAGCAGATTAGGTAACACAACCAAGTCCATTTCAATTTAAGACATTTCCCGCCCTCCACAAATCTTTCGGAATTGCATAATCCCGAGTTACAGCTGTAGACCCTTCTAATAACACAGAGCCTGTTACCTCGGAGCAGAGCAGGTTTTGACGTGTTGTGTAACACAACTAAACATCTTTAAAACATGCAAGCAGGAAAGAAGCGAAAGAAAGTCACCTAAACTTGTTATACGGATGTGTACACTGGAAAATGAAGAAGTCTTTAACACAAACACACCACCTCCTCTTTGCCCCCACATCTTCAGAGCCAGAAGACACCACCAGCCAGATAAATTTAACAAGCTAAATTATCTGTACTAATCCTTTTTCTCATGCGGTAAGAAGCTAAGATATTTTGGTGCAGTCTGTTAATTTACCAAAGTTGAAAGACCCATGAAAAGACAGCACTCCTGGGTAGAGGTATCACCTACAGGAGGTTTCTGAGAGCCCTTTTGCCAAGTGGCCAGGACAGTCACCTCTCACTTGGGTCTTCCATGGTGAAGTCCTGGCTGCAGAACTGCATGTCCACCTGCCCTGGAGATGGAGAGCAGTCCTTTACATCGGTGTGTAAAGGACTGTAAAGAAGCCAGCCACCTTTTGCTTGGAAAGCAGTGTTCCTGTAACTCTGCTGCTTCCCTGGGTACCCAACTTGCTGAAACTTCCCCATGGGCACTGAAATATGGTGAGCAAGTCACCTTTGGAGGTCTAACAGAAAGAGGGTACCCTCTGGGGCAGTTCGGGCGTCCAAGACAAATGCTGTACTTGTCTAAGGCTGAGGCATCCTTCACACACAGGAAACAAGGTAACTGTTCATCATCTTCCACTGCAATGATCACTAACTAGTCAGCCATACAACCAAGGTGAGAACATATGACTGCTTTAAATCAATCTTTTAAGTTAACAGTTTGATTACAGAACTGTTTGCAAGACAAAACAATGTTGGAAATGGCTTCCCCAAAGATGCATCACTGTCCCAGAAACGTAGGAGCCTTTGTTATTTTAAAGGTATCTTCAATGATGTGGTGTTGAGTTATGGAAACAAACAGGAAGTGCAGAAACAGAAATTACAACAGCAAAAAACCTCAGAAATTGAGGCTAAAAACAGCATCTCTCTGCTAAGAGGTTGACAAAGCACTAATCCATTGCCATAACACATAATCAACTTCAAGCTTTTCTGAAACATGTCTAGGAAATCAAACAAAAGAAAGGCGAATGCTCTCATCCTGAAAACTCACACCTTTAAGAACGCAACTGCCTTTCACCTAGCAAAATAGAAATAAAACCTTTTCGTAGGTGCAGACAGAAAAAGCCAGACTCAATCCAGAATATGTCAATGCTTTAGGCTCTTTCCAGACTTCAGAAGAATGACTTTACATGTCACGTCATCAACAGTAAGCAAGTGCCTTATCTGCCAGGCTGCTCCCTCCAGCGCCAGCCTTCTAATCCACACCTCTTCTTCGACAGAGATCCCATCCTGAACAGAGAAACCTCCTTCAGTGAGGAGTATCTGCAACTCCTCCACTTCAAAGGATCTGCTCTGATAGGATTCTACTCAAAAATCCACATGCTATGCTTCTATAGGAAGGAAAAAAAAACCACATAGAAACTGTGATAGCAGCACTGAGAACTGCTACATTAATGCCACAGTTCAGGTAATCAGGGAGTTAGGTAATCATCGGACTGATTTAGATTAGCCATAAGTGGAAAGGAAAATTTGGTAGAAGATGAAAGCTAAAACAGTTTCCCTAAGTGGGGAAGGGACTGTTTCCTATCCAAGCAGCAACTTCCTGCATCTAGGTATGGCAACAGGAGCTGTACACTGTTCTGCACAACTCTTTGCATCCTTTGTGTTGATTAAACTTCACCATGGAACACGAAATCCCAAAACTGTGTCTAGTCAACATTTAAGCAAAAAGAATCCATGATGTTGCTGTCTTTAGCATTTCCTCTATTTCACTGCATGACTGGTATCAACCACACAACTCTGAAATCTGAGCTATTCCTGCCTTTATTTTCAAAGCCATCCTAGCTATACCTCAAGAACTAAAAGGCAATTTCTGTTAAATACAAAGGAAAAAAGAAAACAAAACAAAAAACCCCAACAAACAAAACAACAACAAAAGAAATAAAGAAGCTCAAATGTAATTAAATTAATGCATTATTTAACTGATTATGGTTTTATTATTTGCCCTCTTTCCTCCCCCACACAATAAGAGGATGGCATTGATTTTTAAATCCTGGAGATCCACTGGTTTATTCAACTTTGCTCATCAGTTAACAACTGTATATGATAAACCTCAGCTGCAAGTTCATTATACACTGCCTCCCACATTTTTCAGGTGTCCAGAAAGAGAAAGAAAGAACAAAGCAGGTTCCTATTCTCCCATTTTGACATGGAGAGATTACCAAATTAGGACAGTGGGCAAATTTCTAAAGATGGTATTATTCCATGAAAAATACTTTTAAACAAGACATGAAGAGATTCACAAGCAGCCATTGTGAAGCCTTTTACGTCTTTACTCTAAAGTTGCTACACAGAAACCAGTCCAGATTAGTTCAGTAGAACCACTTGATTCTTTCCTTCAATCAGACTTCGAAAAAATGACTACTCAACTCCACAAGTTCTTGAGTTTACAAATGAAATCAGACTACTGAAGTAAAGGTGACAAGGAAAACTGAGCTTTCATAAAGCAGAAAATAGCAAAGACCAGCACTAACTGAGAATGAAACCCAAAGCGCTGGCAAAGGGAAGGAAAGGTAACTAAGTGCATGTATGGGATTACTGATAGCTTTTCTTGATTTTAACTCAAGTACTTTAAGTGCCAATTTCAATTTTATAGTAAGCTTATCTGTAAATTCCTATTTTTGTAGGCAAGTAAAGGATTCATAGAGCAATCAGAGCTGTCGATTCATCCATAGCATGGTTACCGCTTTCTGTTCTAGACATTGCATATATTCGTTGCTGCTCAGCAATCTCACTCCATCTTTCACATTGCAACAAAGCAAGAGAATTTATGGAAATTATGGCAAAGACTGCGATTCTTTTCTCTTTTCAGTGTCTTAGTGAGCTTGCAGATGACCAGTTTCAAAGGTATAATGGCAATTTATCTGAGGAACACTACTTTTTAGGTATTCCTGTCATGGCATCTTTAAGAGCATACACCTTTCTTTTTAGGAGCAAATAAGGAACTACCAGCAGTTTTTCTAAAGTGACAACATTAGTAACCTGGGCATTCATCATTAGTCATTCACTTTTTCTCGGTTCAGATTCCAAAGCCTCCAGGTGACTCCAACAAGGGCACAGGTTTGACACGTGTAACCAGAGGGGCATGATTTCAGTGTTGTTCCAGCAGCCACAGTCATGAGCGAACTATTTGTTGTATCCAGTAGCTATTCATTTAAAGTGAAGAACCCAGTCCCAAATTTAAAGCAATTCCAGGAGTATGATTTGAGTACACTTTTGACTGCCTTCAACTCTGATCAGTCTCAAGATCCACTAACCAGAAAACAATACATGTCACTTTAATCACAACAGCTGATAGAAGTGTCCCTCCTCTTCCTGTTTATTTTGGCATTTTATGCACTCTACATCCGTGCTGCAGGGAATTGCACCACATCAGTACAGAGCTGATATGCTGTGCTATCAGATGGCAAATTGGAACTCAAAGGGGGCAGCTTAGAAATTGCCTTGAAGCAAGAAAACAAGGTCTGTGAGAAGCTTACTAGTTCTTTAAACCAATTCTAGTTTTTGGCATTTTTGCTATGTGTAAGAGGTCCTCTCTTACCATTTTTAATAGCTCTGTGGTTTGTCCTGAAGCCAGGATGCACTTCTCCTGACTGTAGATTATGGAGGGAGAAGATTACATACTCATCTGTTCCTCAGGAAAGAAAGAGCAGTTACTGGGAAACCAGCTACCTCAGATACGTACTGCAAAACTTGACGAAGAGCTGCCTTAAGAACTTAAGTTGCAGGAAACTCCAAATCCCAACTTACTCTGTTTAAAAACCTGCAATTTCCTTTTAATTGACTAATAGGAATCTTAGGGTTATACATATTTCGCAGTGATGTCCTTTCCAATCTTAACTGCCCTTTAATCCCATGAAATCTGCAAGCCAGAAGTACAAATGTTCGTTTTTCAACTGCAACTTGCAATGGTCAAAATCTGACCAACTGCCCCACTTTGAAGTGAGTAGAACGGTGTTCTTAAATTCATCCGTCCATTCAGGATGTTCATCCTGTTCCTGCTGTCCTACTAACATTGCTGAGAATTCGTTTGTTTTGGTGGGAACTGCTCATCCATCTCTAAGCGAAGCAATACTCCAGTTCACTGCCCTGCTGAGGTGGCAAACCTTTTTGCAGTGGTGTTCAAATCAGCAGTAGCACGCTGCTCTCACTGCAGATACTTGCCCCGTTGACTTGCTGTGGACTTTTTTGTCTGAAAGGAGCTATCACGAAGGTGCCCAGTCTCCTATGAAAGGCTGGTCTAACATGCACTTGTTTTAGCAACAAAGTCTGTAAGCAATTTTACTTATTTTTCTGTTCAAAACACAGATCAAAACACAGTGAAAGGCAGTAGCTTCTAAATTCTGAGCAGCAACAGCTGGAATGTAACATTTTAGATCCTGTCCTTTGGCTCTTGTTCCAAACCACCATCTGGAGAAATCTCTTTCCACACTGAAACTGATGAAGACTACAGCAAGGGCAGTAAAAATAAGCAAGTTACAACAGATTGAAAATTGTCCTGCATTGTTTTATCCTAAGAAACAATAGCAGAACTATTTCCATCAGCAATGAAATCAACTAAAACAAAAAACAAAAAACCAAACAGAAAAACAACAACAAAAAAAAAAACCACCACAACAAAACCCAAACACAAAAACCACCCCCAAAACAAGACAGAATATTCTTTAGAATAAATGCCTTTATATAGCACAAAGTATTCCTTTTGGGCTTCCTATCATTAATAAGCTCCAAGATTAGGCATGAACTGGTTTTAATTTTTTTTCCCCTTTTCTCCAGCTCTTTTTAAAAATAAAATAAAATATGCACAGATTTTCATAACACTTTCATCATCTTATGGAGATACATATGCAAAAATTAGACTAGGTTATGTTCATACTTGGAGACATTTCTACTTAACCATTTTTTGTTGAATACTCCTTCCTCTCCCCTCCTTTTTTTTTTTTCCTTCCCCAACGACATTTTATATTCCTTCTGTGGCAAAACTAGCAGTTTGCAACAAGATGTATGTCAAATAACTTGATTTGCGCACAGCACTCATTCCTTCATATTCCCATTTTATTAGTTTGCAGCTTTGCAGCTGTAAGGAGCTTGAGCTCTAAGCAAGCACTGAGCGCAGGAAATGTAGGATGAACCTGAGCTTCTCTGCTACGTTACAGTGCACAGCCAGAAGATGAGCGTGAGAAGGAAGGTGGAGACGCTTTTCTTCATCCCGCCTTGTAAAAACACTCAAGTTCATATTGATTCAAACAACAGAGAAGAATCATCTGCATCTTGTTTCCTACAGCCCTTAGCTTCAGATGTGTAACTGTTAGAAGCATTTAGAGGGAGGCAAATAAAGTTTTACATCAGAGCTACTCCCTCCTTTTTTATGTTTTCACTGAGCCCATTTTATTTAAAACACTGATTAGCCCAGGCTACTGGTTAGAATGAACCGATTCTTTACAGAAAAACAAACAAAAAAACCAACCCAAAAGACAAAGGATAGTGATCAGGAGTCCACTGGGGAAATGAAAGCTTGGGTATTTCACTTTTAATATGCACGTGGTTGCTACCAGCAACCTGTCTCCCTCTCTCCGGAGCCGCCTTTAAAAGGAAAAAGGCGATGAGCATGAAACACCCAAAGAGATGCCCAACGCGCGGCTGTCTGTGCGGGGACTACATTAGAAATCACAGCTCGAATTACTCTGAGCAGGTGCGTACACATCCTTTGCACGCGTGCCGTGTTCATTAAAACTCCAGGTTTAAGACAATAGAAGGCAAAGCAAGCAAGCAAGCAATGGCTCTAGCGAGACAAACCGGCGCGAGGCACGGGGCCCGGCGGTAGGGAAGCGGGGCAGCATCCCGCTCCGTGTGCCAGCCGGTGCCAGCATGGCTCCCACATGACCGCCGCGCTCCCAGCAGCACACATTACATCACCGCTTTGTGCGGGAGGAGTGCTGCCACACGCTGCATCCCGGCATCCATCCCCCAGACCTTAACGGAGGCAGAAACAGGAGCCATCTGAAGTCACGCACACCTTCCCCTCCCCACCTTGCCAGAAATCCTCCCCATCTGATCCCTCTAGCAAATTTAATCAGAAACAAAAAGACCTTTAGCACATTTTGCTTTGTGAACCGATTTTGCTCAAGAATGGACGGAAAGGATTTTGCAGATTGTCAGGACTAAGAAAGGGAGGTTTCATTCTTCATTTATCAAATTTGTTCTAGCAGATTATTTCCTCCAGCTGACAAAGGCAAGCAGCCTGAATCTCATTAGAGGTACATTTAACACAGCTACTGAACTATACAAATTTAACCTAAATCAATGCTGGGTGTTCCCCGCAAACTCCACTTACTCAGCTCCTTCTATGTTACTGTAATGAGAACAAGATTAACATCTTGCCTTCACTTTCATCCATTGCTGTAAATGGATACACATTACTATAAATGCAGCATGCGCACTTTCATGGCTCTGGTCAGAAGCACGCTCCTAAACTCAACACTCAAAACCAGGGAAGAATTTCTCACCTGCTCACCTATCCTGAAGTCACAGGTAAATTAGCTTCAAACTCATCTTTATTAAGGATATATAACATATGCAATACCGAGACAGACAAGACAAAGCAAGCAGCTCCTACTGCAATTTAGGACAGAAGCCTGTAGGAACTAACGTTCCAAAGGCATTCAGACATTCAGCTGTTTGTTTCTATAGTTTTAATATTCCTGTGCATATTCAAACAATTGATATTATTAAAATAGTGTCAAATTTCTCTGGCAACAACAATTGCTTGAAAGCAGGGACACCACATTATATTTGCAAAGTGCTAATCAAG
Organism: Todiramphus chloris collaris; assembly: GCA_025345505.1. NCBI lineage: Eukaryota > Metazoa > Chordata > Aves > Coraciiformes > Alcedinidae > Todiramphus > Todiramphus chloris. Next base: position 3,743,971 of record JANVCC010000101.1, on the reverse strand, counting down.
TTATCCTACAATTTAAGAAAAAAAAAAAAAAAAAATCACGTACAAACCCCTGCTCGTTTTACAGACCAAACGAGGCAAAAGCTACTTGACTGCAATTTAACCTTTCTACTACTTGCCAGCACAACATATCCACTCTAACAAATATTTGTGAGCTCCCACTCTTCAATTCTCAAAGTTTTAACATCAAATCTATGGGTTCCAATATGGTTGCACTCGTTGAAATAAAAAAGTGCAGACAGTCACTTTTCTGTCAGCAGAGGCAGCAAGTATTTACCCATCAACTCTATTCTTCAGCCTTATAGAGCATGGACAATAGAAAGATGTTATATGCCCTAACTATCCAGCCATCCACCTCTCTAACACTACCTGCAAAATACCACCTCTAGCAAATGTCTTTATTATTATTTTACTTCATCACATGGGCATGTGCTAGCACCTCTGATCCATGCCTTTAAAGAACATGCTCAGACTTACCAAGTGTTACATACTATGGTATAGATACAATGCGATACCATCTGCAGATCAGGATGATGACAATGATTCAAGCACCGTAGGTTACAATATTTTAATTAAGTTCGCAAAACTAACCTAATTTAAGCTCAATTTAAATAGGTTTGTTGTTCTTCTACAACACTGACTTACTCTATGTAAAATTCGAAATGCATATGCTTTCCTGGAAAAGCTGTTTGAGACAACAATAGGAGCTAACTTTTTAATTGCATTAAAAAGCAGCAATGTATTCTGGCATGTATAGGAATGCATTACTTCAGAAGTCTACGATGTATTTTAAAAGCTCTAGGTAAGACTTTAATAATACCTCTGTCTACATGTCCTCAGTTCCTAACTTGATACAAGATACACTAAGTTGTCTCTGAAGATTTTAAGCCCTAATACCAATTAGCAGACCATAGGTGTACTTCCAAATGGTCTAACAAGCTTAATTAGAAATACTAACTTCTGTAGAGTAGAACAGTAACAAATGTGAAATTAGATTTCTCTTTAGCTGTTTTCATATTTATTTTATTACTTTCCTCTTCAACTCTTATACTATCTCATCAGGTTAAAACACAAGTTTATGTCAGCAGTACAGCACAGCAAGAGTTGACATGTTATTTAGATTGGCAAATATTTTTATTTTCACACATTATCAAATGAGAAGCAATCTTTAATAAGTGCTTTTGGTGTAGAGCCACTTTTGTTGTAGATGCCATACAACAGCATTCTTACTTGCTTTTGAGCTCCAATACCCTGACATCCCACTCCAATTGCCCAACTTTCACATCTACCATTATGTAAACAAAAACCAAAAAGCACTGAGAAATTTAGCTATGTTAGAGGTTTACTCAGTCATTTTAGCCTGGCAGGGATTGAAAGTTTGAATATGAAGTAGCAGCACATCCTTTTCCAGGAAAAGTCATCTGGGTATTTGGAAGTGTACAGACAGATAATGGATGTATTCTGAACTCGGCACAAGGGAAAGTGTGTTGAGTCCAACACTGTGTCACAGAGCATCCAGTAAGAAGACTGTAAGAACTGGACTGCAACTTCCCCATAAAACACAACCTATCAGTTTTGATAACTGATACATCACGGCAGTCTCCCGTCATGCTTCCCTGAGTGCAAGTGTGTATGACCAGCATCACATATGAGCCCTTCTAAGTTCTTTAGGCCCACAGTTTTCCTTTTACACTTTACCCCCACTACCACTGCGCATCAACCTTGCTCATGTTAACACCAGGTCGCTTCATCGGCACTACCTGACTACAAGAATAATAAAAGCAGATGGAGCCTTTTATCTACTATCCATTTACTCTGTGCAAAACGTATCAGGTGGACTAGTCCTCTTCAGAAGTTACTTAACAGAACCTGAAGTATGTCTACATCAACTTGCAATGTCTGTAGACCCTTTGCTCTAGCAGATGCTTTGACTCAGTATACATGCTTTCTGTTCTCATGAGGATCAGAAACAAGGCTTAGACCATTACCATATAGAGCTCAGTTGTATACAAATTTATCACTGTTAGCTCAAATCAGTACATTTCCAATGCCAACTTAGTTCTGAATTCAGAACTAACTGAGCACAAAACACAAAGTCCATGGCTTGTAACTCTTCAAAGGAGCTGCAAACAAGCTGCCAGGATGTATTTCTGTCAGAATGCTAATACTGTTAGTGTCAACAAAACTGTCCTGATTTCAGAGCAGACTAAAAATTGTACTACCATCTCAACATCTGGGAAAAACAAACATGAAGTACTCAAGACTCATAAAAAGTAAAATTTTGAACTAACTGGACTTACTCTGTCACTTATGCTTGAAATAATGATATGCATGATGACATTAAGGATACAAGTCACAGCACCGTAACACAAAACCTCTACTTGCCTTCTTGAAAGCTTTGTTACCAAATCACTTTATAGACAAAGTTAATTTAAGAATCAAAATCAACAAAGCTAAAGTTTATTTGGAGAATAATAAAGTTTATTTGTGAGAAAATACCTTGAATGAGTCCAAAATGCTTCTCAGGGCCAATATCAGAAGCTTAACCTGCCTACCAGAGCAGCCTGTCACTGGCAGATGTGAGATAATCCCATCCTTACACAAGGCCTGCTTTTGACCTCTTTGGGTAATTGACTGCCATTAAAATCACTTTTCAAATGACTGTTCTTACATCCAGATTTTTTGGAACTGTCATTCTTCAAGCTCTTGGCTCAATGACTTCATATGGATAGAAGCTCCTTAACCTTATCAGATTTTTTTTTTTTTAATCTTTCCAATTGAGAGCATACTATTCCACATTAAAGATACTGGTACTGAAAAAATAGATTTCTCACAAAGACTTCCAATTAAATGTGACAATCAAGTTTATTGTGACTTACTTTTTTTTGTGTTAAACTAAGGTTTGGATTAGCTGATGATTCAGCAAATAGCTGTTTACTTCCACTGAATATTTGCTTTGCAATATCCAAAAAGCTGAATCACTCTTGGATTACAGTTATAACAAGAAAGAATTACTACAAAGCCTCTACATAGGAAGTAAAGCTTTCCAATCTGCTTCCATTTTACCAGGTCAGCCCAGTGTTGTTACTTGTTAGTCTATCAGCACCTACCAGCTGATTACGACTGAATTAAAAGTTTCACTACAGCAGGCATTGTTACGCCTTCTATCAAACATATTATAGCAATAAGACACAGTTAGGGCAAGCTTGAAGTAACTACTGGCAGCCCATGGACTAACCATAAAGATCTAGAGGAAAGTTACTTGCAGTTACCTACAGTTTTCCAAAATATTAAGCATTAAGCTTTCAGCAAAGTGCTAGCTCACAAGTCCACCATGAAACGAAGGTATTTTAGTTTCCTGGTACAGACATCTGTGCAAACAGTTGCTGATAGCTCATGAAATGCTTGCAGGGAGTATCATGTGTGCACACATGCACTGGCACACAGCAAAAGCCAAGGAAGGGGTTCTGTCAAATTCCATGCAATCACACTATCAAGGGCATCATTCAGTGACTATTCCCTTTTGGTGGCAGTACCAGCTTAAGCCAGAGTTTTATGATAATTACTTAAAGCAGGCTGGGGACTCCTAGTTCAATTAACCACCACCATGTCAGTAGTCTCAACAGAGGCTCCCATGCATTAAATCCTTTTTATCAAGTCTAGCTGTCCATTGACAAATTGGCTAAAACCAAAAAAGCTGAACAAATAGGCATCTCCCCACTACAATGGATGTGTCATCTGGGAGAAAAACATTTTAGGGAAGTTCAACTTGGAGGGAGGATAAAGAATGATAAACAGAAAAATTTCAATATAAATAGAATTCTCCACAATCTCAAAAAAGAAAGGCTACTCCAACTACCATGCTGTATCAGGGGGAGACTTTCTTCACAAACACAGCCGGACACACAGGGCAGGTAAGTATGCAGATCTCCAAACACAAATTTGAAACAAGACAGACAGCTGAGCTAAATGCAAGGCCAAAGTAAGCAACCCTGTGTTCAAGTCAAGCACACACAGACTTATATGTTTAAGTCAAATATCTGTAACTGATTTTGCACGTTTTGGTTGCTGTTAAAAAAAAATGTAAGTTGAAATACTCATCTTTGCCTTCCTTAAGAGAAGGCTGACTAACAGTTCCTGGTCAACATCAAGGCACTCCGTCCACATGGGAATGTGCATCTCTAAGATGAAGACACAAGGACATCAACAAATGGCCTTCTCACCAACACACTGCCCCACCAAGAGCAAAGGGGTATGAATTTTAGAAAATTGAATAAGCTGGTGGGAGAGCTATTTTGCAAAAACTAAACAAAATAATTTTATAGCGACACCCATGAAAACCTCTCAGACACACAATGAGTTTGAAAGAAGCACAACTGAATTTAGAAAAAACAGCTTTCTAAGGCTGACAAAGTAATCCATGATTGGAGCAGTCCTTAGATCTACATTTTAAATGAAAGAAATGCAATTCGGTGTTTAAATAAGCACCTAGACAAATTGTTTAAGGAACCATCAGTAGTTTACATCTGAGTGGAACTCCCCAAGTTCTCTTCCAAAACCCAAGTTAAATTAACCAACTTGTGAAGTACATGGGAACCAGTTTAATTATTTCAGTTGCGAAATAGTCTTGAAAGAAGAGCCTGTATTTAACTTGATGAAAGTCTAACTAAGTGACTGCCTATAATTAACAGAAATCAATACAGCACACAGTAAAAGAAATGTATAATGCCTTATGCTTAAATTTACAATTAAGGAAAAAAAAAGAAAGAAAATATGACCTACTCATTCAATACAAGCCTGGTAGCTCTGCACAATTCTGAAGTATAGTAGAACAGAAATGTATCAGTGAAGGCTAAGAGCTGGCTTTAGTAACAGACCTTGGAGCTCATCCAGTTCTGAAATTCCAGCCCATCAAACAAACAAAAGCTGAGCTAAGTTAGATGAACCAACGGTACCCATTTATTTCTGTTCAGGAGTACCACACATTAGAAGGCCAGCTGTGAGTTTAAATTTTAACATAGTGTGGCAAGCCCAAGCAAAGTTAACTGTATGTCACATGCCAACTAGAGACTTCATTTGGGAAAGATCTTCAGTGGTCCTTCTTGTTTCAAACAGAGATACAGAAATTTTTTAAGTGAAGTATCATGGAAACCCTACATTATAATAAAATTAATCTAAGCCAGACAACAGTACAACAAAGCCAGAATTACTGCATTGTACTAGTCAGCTACAATCCCATCCTCTGAATTTTCACTCTCCAGAAGAGCAGCTTTAGAGCAAGAAAACAACTGTGTTGCTGCTGGCTCAAAGATCGTCTCTGAATGAATAGTTGTCAGGTGAGCAATGCTATTTTGACACAGGCAGCCATTAGCTTATCTGTGTACATACTTATCTGCAGAATCTTCATTTACTTGGAAGTGCTGTTTGCCTTGAACACACCACAGACATTCCTTCTTCACATAATGAGCTCAGTATCTCTGCATTTATGCTCCCTTCAGCAGATGACTAATATTATAAGCACACTATTTTGATTGACACCTAATACCATAGCTACCATTATCACTTACATCATGCTAAAACATGAAGTGTTACCCACATCTATTTGGAGAGTAAAAGAATACAGAATTGCTTTGACACATTGTCAAGAAGCACTGTCAGGCTTCACCCACCATAGCTGTTTTCTGTTTCTCCATCTTACAAGGTCATTAACTAACACACAAGTAGAGAGGATTCTACCATATTATAGCTACACATTCAATTTAATTTTGACTATTATGCAGTAACATGCCATTAAAAGACAAAGTTTAAGAAATATTCAAGTGACTTACCATTCAAAAGTATCAGTACACCAGTTTTTTGGTTTGTATCCCATTTATAAGTACACATTGTTCATACCCCAGAGGTTCAATATATCTGTAGCCAAAAGAATGGATAAACTAAACGATGCTTGGGAACAACAGCATATTAAATCCTTATCCCTTTATCAGAACAAATGAATCCTGATTTCAAAAACCCAGATTCGAGTTCAAGACTCCAGTGAATTTGATATAGTTCCCATAACTGCTAGGTCTCTATCTCCTCCCAGAAGTTTTATTTCCGAGATAAAACATTTTTCAAAAAGTCTTGTTTGAGCAGTCAGATGAAAAAAGGTACAATACAGGATCAAAATCCCAGTCAGCTCTGTCAGTGAGTATCTTCTGCCTGTACAGTGTGCTTGACTGCCAGTTTGTTTAACAGTTGCTCTGCCTGAATTTACTACCAAATAGGCTTTGACAATGATTGCTGTTTAATCCTATGTAATACCCAGATGCAACTGCAGATCAGACGACAGTATGAAAACAGTCTCCTCCCCAGCTACATACACGTCTGGAGCCACGCACCAGAAATCTTGTAGCTGCAAAACTCAACAATAGAAAGAACCACTACTGCAAACAAAAGCTATTAATCTTTTCTATATTTAGCTGTGACAAGCAAATGATTCTAAGCAAGGCTTCTAACTCCTTATTTAAAATTCCAGCTTAATAAATATGAACTTTCTGAAGTTTGTACTTTAAGCAATGACATTCCAATGAAACGGAGTAACAGAGTTCACCCCCTGAGTGTCTGGAGTTATGTCACCCTCCAGACTCTGTATCACAAACAGCAAATCCAAAATACGCAAGGTAATGCCATTTCAACTCAGTCAAGCTCCTCTCTGCCCACTCATCTTACCCAGCCTACTCTTTCAATTGTAGAAGTTAAAGACTAGCTGGACATTCACTAGCAGTTCTCAGTTGGTTTTGCCACCCTTAGAGCTGTCAACTTCAATGAATCACAATTTTTTTTTGTTGTTGTTGGTTTTTTTTTGTTTTTGTTGGTATGTGGATCATCCACAAACGTAATCCTATGCTTTTTTTTTTTTTTTTTTATAAATTTTTTTATCTAATCATCATGGTACAATAATAAACATTTGTTACATAAAAGGTTCAGTGTACATGAGAATTTGCTAGCAAGGAGATCCCACATACACATATAACAGAATCTGTAATTATTTATGTAATTATTTCATCTCTGCTTATATTTACATGAAACAGGATCCTTCAATTACTCCTGAACATCCACATCCCAATTACTGGAATGCTTATCCTCTTGAAGATATTGCCATGATCTAAATGAAAGTCGACATACACACTGCCTTAGAAAATGACAATGAAGTGATACATTTAAAGTTTATGGTGAGCTCTAAAACACTAGAAAATCCTTTCCAAAATGAAAGTAAAATAAAATGCCTATCAACATCCCAATACTCTCTCTAGTTACTACTCTACAAATATAAACAAATAACCTGCATAATTATTAACTAATAAATTTATTTCAACGTAACACATACCTAAGATGTAGATAATGCTCTACATCAACAATTTAATTAAGAACAAACTAAGCATTAGTAGGGTGAGTAATAACCTCTGCCTACAGCACCAGATGATAAAATGTAAGATAAATTACAGTGGAGAAGAACAAAATATTCTTCTTGATCTCACCTTAAACATATCTAATGCTCCATTATTTCATCATCTCTAATCCAAAGGCCAGCATACCTGAATAATAGAATGACTTAAGGATTTAAACTTATTAATGCCATCTGTGAATACGAGAGACTACTGCACTCAGTTAAAAGAAACTGCTCATTTGGCTTGACAAAGAAAAGCTATTAAGACCAATGTAAAAAGTTCGGTTTCATTGCCATTTTCCAAGATTGACCAACTGTGGGTCAGCAATGACACAAGGCACACAAGTGCTAGCACAAGAAATCCAGGCCATGACTGGAGCCTTTCTAGGCAAACTGACTCAATGTCTCTTCTCTACAACAGCTCTGGCAAAGTGCCACCTCTTATCAAGCTACATCTTAAGCTTTATTAACAAACTGTTTTCTTAATGCTTCAGGAAAAGATGAATTCAAATTTTGCCTGTACCTTACCTAAGTTAATCAGTTTACATGAAGGAAAAAGGAAGGTGTTTATTTGCTTTAAATTAGACATTGCCAATTTGGTGCTTAAAGAACTCAAAGGCATTCAAGATGATGACTCCAAATTAAGACAGTCCTTACTCTCTCATTGTAATCAGGAATATCACTCACTGCTGTTCTGTACCGCAGAAGCATTTGGACAGGCAAAGATTCCAGCTTCCCTGTCAGCACTGGTCTTTCACAGACTTGTTTAACAACTTGTACAGCAAAACTAGGAGCAAGACAGATAACTTCCAGATTTCTGCATACATTTGCCAGTATTTCATGAACTTTGCCTTTTGTTTCCAGGACTTCCAAACAAAGCAGCATAGTTTTGTTAAAGCAGCTAACAGCCGATTAGCTCATAAAAAAGTGATATGACTAAGAACAAATTTTTTTAAGCATATCAAGGAAAACAGGATCCTCTTGTACTATTTTGCTTGTGCTCACCACATAACAGATTGCCTCCTTGATGTGTGTATCAGAAAGTGCATTACTGGCAGCTGTATGAATGGGAAAACGTGATCTGTGTCACAGAAAGCACATCAATCCACAGCACTGACACCCTTCCTGACAGACCTAGGACATGGGCTATCCTAGTTGAGGGCCACCACAACTCCAAGTCAGTCTGCTACATGAAAAGAAAATTACTAAACCCCCTGTTCTTCTTCAGGAAATGAGAGTGCAAAGGAAACCAACAAGGAATCTCTTTTAGCCATTTCCAGACAACATGCCTCTAACATGACTCAGACACTTGAAAGAGCATTTTACCCTGCAACACTGCTCCATACATCAGCAATTACTTCAGTAAGACTATGCCAACTATGTAAGCAATTCAACTTCTAACAGGATGCCAGGGTTTACTGCTGAATATGAATGCAGCTCATAGTATCTGTGTAGTACTACACACTGGCCTCTCCAACACCGGGTGGGCAAACCTATCAAAGAAACAATTCTCCCCCAAAGAACTGGAAAAAATGTCAAGTCTATACACACTAACAAACTTCAAATGAAACACAGGCTACATAGGGAACTCTTTCATTCGCAACTGAAGGCTCATTTGGAACAGGCCTGCAACTGTTGACTTCTCCCCAGCAACTGCCTGGCACAGCCCCAGTGCTCCCACCACAGGGACAGGGATGGAGAATCAGCTGTGCCTGCCTATAACCCTGACAGACCACGACCAGCAGGTCACTGGCTTCTCAGCACACCCAGACACCCCACAAGGCACAAAATGACACAGTGTTTTAACAGACTACATAACTACAGAAAGCAGAGAGCATGGGGAGTCCACACCAAAAGCCTTGCCGATATCAAAGTAGATCATAGCCACTGCTCTCTGCCCTATTCAGACTCAATCATTTCATCACAGAGGGTGACTGGGTTGGTCAGACATGACTTACCTTTGGTAAAGCCATGATGGGTATTTCCAGTCAAAACCATCACCTTCACATGCCCATAACTGACTTCCAAGTGGACTTGGTTCATGATTTTTCCATAGACCAAAGGGAAGTTGACCAGCCTATAGTTCCTTGGCTAATGCTTCCTGCCCTTCTTGAAGACAGATGGAACATTTGCTGTTCTCCAGTCATTGCAAAGCTCCCTCAATCTCCATGACCTTCCAAATATGACAGTGTGGCTATTCTAATATCAAGGAGATCTCTCAGCACCCTCAGATGCATCCCACCTGGTCCCATGGACTTCGCATAGGTCAAGACATCATGAGCTCCCTGACTGGAGCCTCTTCCCACTACTGGGTGTTCCTCTCCTCCCTAAATCCTATCTGTAGGTACAAAGACCTTGTAGATGATGGAAAAGGTGGCATCAAGTACCTCATCCTCATCTGCATCAATGGTACCTATATCACCCACCCCATGCAGCAACAGGCATACTTTTTTCCTTCTTTACTCTTCTGCTGCTAACGTAGCAGCAGCAGCTCTTCTTGTAGCTCTCAATGTCCATCTCTTATTTCAACTTTGGCTGAACTTTTGTTTTCCTTTGTGTTACTACTTGGCCTTTTTCCTGCAGATAAACTGATACCATGAACTTTCTTGGACTTCACCTAATTCACTGGCCCAAGAGCTTTCCCTTTGAACCGATTGCTCCTGCAGTTTAATTTATCATTGGACCTGTACAGGAAGATAAAACGTGACCATCTCATTGTGCACCAAGACATTCCTTCTTACCAATTAGTTTTAACAACATGTTCCAAAGAAATCCCAGTGTACAGATCAACTTCATACAGTTACTGCTGAGCGCCCATTCTTATATGCTTTTGCTCACTGAAAAACACCCAGAATGCATCTTATCCTCAAAACAAAGAACAATTACAGAAAAATGGTGGGATAAGTAATACCACTATTTTCAGCATGATGGAATAACTCAATTCTAATTCTGCTGGAGTAACTTCTCTGATTGGACTATCTACAATCAAATTTTGAGCTCCTTTATTCAAACAAAATTAAATGAACATGTTAAAATCATTGTTAGGATTGCACATTAGCATCCAAAGCTCCGACTTACTTTCCTCTTCAAGTGAATCATCTCAGAAAACCCCATCTATTTATTACACCATTAACCTTCATGTTACAAATCCAGATGATTGCAGCAAGCAAGTTGTTAAATAGGAAAAGATGTCAACAATATCAAGGCCTATAATTTGATCTCTGAGGAAAAGGTGACAGAGGAAGCACTAGCACTGTAAATATACAAAGATCTAAAGATTCTTTTATTGACCATTAAATCATGGCAATGTTTCAACACCTGAATCTTGAACTAACCACAGAGTCATCAAGTTCAAAAGCATGAGTGGTCAACCTGTCATATATAAGGTTGTAATAAAACATCATAGATTACCATAAGATTATTCACTCCTGTCGAAGCAAACCCAATAATTTAGCCATTTGCATCTACCTCCCTTCAGTCACCTTCTGCCAAAGGTTAACAGAGAACAGCAGCTCTCTGATTTCAACCAACAAACCTCTGTGGGTGAAATGTTTGTGTCCTTCTGAGTATCTAAGTTTAACAAACCAACAATCCAACAGATACAGTCACAGCCTCATTTGGGGAACTGCAGTGAATTTTTAGACAAACATGGTATTCTACTTGGGAGGTTGAGAAATACAATAAATTTAATGGATGGTTAGATCAAAAATGTTATGCTTGCAAACTGCAGCCCACAAGAAATCATCTTTCTAGGAAAGCAACCATCTTCCCTGACTAGACAAAAGAAAAATTAAACAGCTTCTCTGAGGGATTTTGACAAATAGGTGAAACTACTTTCTTCTTTAAATAAAGACAACTGAAGTCAGGTGCTTAACTGAGCATTTGCTTTGGTTTTGACCACAGTTACTTCTACTATTCCTACAAGTAAAACAGCAAATAGTAGCCCAAGCTAGATCAACTCTGATACTGGATTCCTGCAGCAGCTTCAAACTCCTCTTACCAAGTAGCACACAGGAGAAACTTCAGTCTTCCAAATACTGCAATTCAATATGGGGAAAATCCTTCCTCATTTTAGGTGAGCAAACACCCAAACTCATGTATAGCTGGCAAGTTTATTATGACAGAGAACACATGGTAACAGGCTTCAGGCTGGAAACCCCTTCAACAAACCATCCATGAAAAATTACTTGTTTTATCTGAATTCTGGAAGTCTGTGATGCAATACTCTTACAGCTCTAAACATACACACCTTTTCTTTCATTACTCAACTTTATCCACCCTTTCAAGACATCACCTTAGTGTAAAATTTCTCAGTTTAGTTTTTCAAAGGAAGCTTTTTCCATCATGTGGCAATCCCTACAATGCAGCAACTGCAGACTCTGGCCTAAAGCAAAGCAACGGAGCTCACTTCACTGACTCCAACAGCTCTGTTTCAAGGACTTTTACATTGTAAAATGACAGTTTAACAAGGATAACCATATCAAACTGCTGATAGCTGCATCCTAGTTATATGATTAGATGAACTCATGCATTTCAAGTCCACACAAGTATGGACAACACGCTTTTGTGGACATGACAAACCAACAAATCACCACATCCTCATCTATAATAATGTTCATCTGATGGGGGACTAAACACCTAGTTTAGTTGCATTCCTTGAGAACTGACAGCAAACTACCAGGTCAGCCCCGCCCAACAATCCTGCCTGCAATATATAGTATTTTTTGAAAAATTAAAAATCCTCAAATATATTTTCAGGTAGGCAACTCCACCTTCTGTATTCTTGGAACCTTCAATTTCAGGGGAAATTTCTCCACCATCTAGCTTTCCTTCTCATCCATTTGCAACTAACTTCATTTCATTTCCTTTCTATTAAAACCACAATGATCCACATGAAGGAGTTCAGCCCACAAAAACCATTACAGATATTTATTCATACTATATTAAAAAAGGAAAGAAAAAAAAGAAAAAGAAGAAATCAACCATCTATTTCACTTGACACTGAAATGCATCTCTCATCTGCAGAAGTTTAGCTGGACAGCTAAAGTTTAGCTGCATACTTTAGCTGGACAGAATTCCTATTTCCAGGTATTTCCAAACTTCAATATCAGACTGGACTTAAAATGCGTGGATGATAACCAATTTTCTGAACTTGTTTTTCAACTGTAAGAACACTATAAATGCTGACCTTGCTTCTAGGATTTAGTGCTTCTTGCATCCCGAAGCTTAAACTTCACTTAATTACATTTATATATGACATGATTCTATACATATACAGAAAGTATTTAACCTTCACAAAATATTTTCATGAGGCTGAGACAGGCATTTCATTTATATCCCATTGAGCTAAAATACATTAAACTTTGGAAATTAATATCAGCCACCAGACCATGCCCTACAGTAATGCTGCAGAACCAAGAAAAGCCAGAATGTCAGTGCTTTATGTAACACTGCCATCAAATTTGTCAATGATTTCCCTACCTTAAAAGCTTCCTCTATTTAACGTTTTAACTATTTTTATTGTAAATTTCAGATAAAATTACAATAAGATATTGTTTCCAGACACGTTTCAGAAAAATCAGCTGGATTTGTTTGTTTGAAACAGATAAAGAGATAAACAGGAATATCTTAAAAGTGTCTACTCGTGGCAGGGCATAATGTGTAGTCTAAAAGCAATTTACAAGTTCTCTTCCCCCCCCAAAAAACTCTTGACAAAATTTATACCTTGTAACAGAGATTAAGTTTAACAAATTTTTATGCCAAACTATTCACAGCAAATGAATTTAGGTCTAGAGGAAAAAAAAGACAATAAAAAAGTTTAATGTCTTGAAACATGTAACATGCAGAACGCTTAAAATGAACTTTGAGAGACTAATTTTGAAGTGTGAAATCCCAAGTACAACATCCATGCTATCAAGCACTCAGGTCTGGATGTCAGACTGGCATGTATTACTAATGCTTAACAATTCTGTGTACTCTTAGAAAGCTCTACATAATTCCTTACTAGTTCTTCAGGGGAAGCTCCTCAAGCATGGAGAAATTCCCTCTGAACATATCTGCAAATTTTCTATTATATTTAACCAAGTCTTTGGTTAAATTAAAGAACTTCTAAGATAAAATGCCTTTGGTATACTCTACCTTATCAAATATTAGCCCACATTCAAGAAGATGTTATGTTTGCAGTGTAAAGATCTGCTGCCTATTTTTTAATTATATTTTTTTAAAGCAGAAGAATTCAACTATAGAATCTACAATATTTTCCTTTGTCTTTAAGGCAGCCAAATACTGAACTTTTATGTACTCTTGCCATCATATCCTAATCTTTACAAAGGATCCTACTTCTAGAAGTACAGACTCTTCACTAAACTATGAACTTAAAGGACTTTATTACAGAAAGAGGCTGACTATACAGCTATGCAGATTCATTCCACATTCTAAAATCACGCACAAGGTAAAACCCGTAACATCACTTTAATACAATTCTGGTGGTATCAAGTACATCAAGAGCCAAGAGGTTAGTTTAGCTTGTGTGTCCATCTCAGTTACTGGCCTACATTATGCCTTAGGTATTTGTGCCAGTTGCACCAATTTGTATGTACTATAAGCAAACCTGTAGAGAACAAATCATTTTAGACAGGCTAACAGCCATGCAATCATGTTGACATGAGCTGAAAGATGCTTTCATTTCTTTCTGACATGCTTGAGCATCTCACTCATGCCTCTGCATCGATGGAAAAGGTGGTCCAGTCAAAAAAAGATTTTACATTTCTCCAAAATAATTACCAGTAGTTGGATTGATTGATTTATTTTTTATTAATGCCCACTTTCCAATTAATAAATTAGGTTTGGTTTAGCCCGTATCCAGACTCTGCAGAATCCAAGACTGCTTATGGCAAACTGAGGTTTGAAAAAAAAATATTCTAATAATATTCCTGGAACAGAAAGATAACTCCACATCCCAGATTTCAGCAGTTAGCTGAGAGGGTCAGACCCGATCAAAAGCAATCCACAAAGGTATTTGAACATGACAAATTCTTATACAAAGATATATGTGAGTTTAAACACACTTCATTTGAAAGGATTCACATGAGAAGATGGATGCAAAGAGAAATCAAACTCCTACCTTTGAGCTTCACCCAAATATATTCCACCCCCCAATAGTTTCTATTTGCATTATTAGCAAGTCTTTTTCTTTGGCTTACCACTGTGCTGTAGATTAAAAACTTCTGACAATTCACTGAGGGGGAAAGAACCCAAACCAAACATACAATACTAGAACTGCAAAAATTTTCATTTATAAAGGTTGGTGAAGACTTGTAAAACACATACAATAGTTAACCTGCATTTTTATCTACCTACAGCCAGCATTCACCTTTCTGGGCAGTGCTGTACTTCACCAAAACAATCATTAATCTATATAATCTCCCAAATGTACTAAATAGAAACGATTCCTTTTAGGCCAATGGATTTCACATGAAATTCTCTGACATATGCAAAGATGAAAAAGCTCCTGGTTACAAGACACACAGGACACATTAAAGCTTGGTTGTAAGTTTAAACTTATTAAGACTGAATTTACTGGCTATGAATAGGTGGAAAGCACATTTATAAACTTAAAATTTTGCACCTCTTACCTGCATCAGTCATTCACAAAATTCTTCCTTCTTACACATTCTTACACTCAGTTGATACATAGCATTAAGTTGTAAAGTGCATTCTAAGCATCCGTAAGTCCCACCTGTAACTCTGAAGATCAGTAATAGCATATCTATCTATATATATATATATATAGCCTACAGAGGAAGTAGGCTTACACTTTCTCTGTTTGCCATTAAACAGAGACCTTGGGAGTCCAGAGAACTACAGTATAAAAATAAAAGGATGGGTTTCGCACACCTTATTATTTGTTGCTTCTTTGTTTACAAGTCTGCCTATAAGACAGGCTACAAACCATATGGAAGGGACCCTGACCCTTTCCCATTTTTCCAGAACCAGTCATTTATTTACTTGACAGCCTTAACACTGACTGCTCTAGAGACTTCCAGCATCTCACTCACGTTCAGCCACAAGCCTGACTCAAACCCAGCTTTGTCACAAGTGCCTACCGCTCAGCAGGACCAGCAGCAAGCTTAAGTTAAAACTAATGCTGACATTAAGCTTACCAATACAATGAAGATTCTAGAGAATTTTGTTTAGGAGGCCAATACATACACGCAAACTGACAAAGGACAAGCAAAACTGCTGAACTAGCATCTTGGTGCAGAAGCTTAATACTGCAGTCCACACGTTGGCTCAGCTTTTCTATTTCCCTCCCTATTTACACACCTGTGTACAAGGGAGAACTTTCAGGCTTCCTTCCTACTCCATAAGACTTTGAGAAGTTCAATGCCGAAACATCAACCATTCCATGAAGACTATTCTAATGTCAATAGCTTTAAGAGGTCATACAGTTACTACTCACTTTTCTTTTATCTACAGCCTAAGAAAGCTTACTTATTTAGAGTGATTTTAAACCTACTTTTACCACAAAATAAAAAGAGGAAGACATGAAAATATCTGATCAGAGGGAATACGGCTGTCACAGCTCTACTTTCTATTAATAACACACTAGGGTACAGTTCTGGGTCACTAAGTACAGCACCAACACCTTCTCCCTTTCCCACCCTGAACTGAAAACGAGGCTTCATAGTCAAAAGAGCCGCCCATGAACCATTCACTGGATAGGACACAGTGCTGGAATTGTGGACTTTTTCCACACAGTACTCAAGAACATAAAGAGACATGGAAGCTACAAACTTCTTCAGCTCAGGTAAATGCAAAAAGCCTGTACCCAGGCAGTATGAGCAACTAAAACTACATACAGTGGTGAGAGCATTAGTTATACCCCCTGCTTTAACACAGAACACAAAAAAAATAAAACTGTCTTTTGCTTTCACTTCAGTCTGGCAGACATACAAAATTCGACCTAAATTTCAGAATTTAGCCTAGCTTTTCTTTTTGTTTCAAGTACTGACTTGAGTAGCTTTCCAGCATTGCTAAGGAGTCCAGTCTTCTTGTGTGCATTTTGTGTTGCAGTTAGATCCTGTCACTTAGCTTCCCTGGCAGCTCCTTGCTTCTGCTGGAACAGATTTCAGATTAGTTTCTATCTGTAATTCTTCAGTCTGCTTAGACAGTATTTATGGGTGGGATTTCTCAAGTATGCTTTCCATAATTTTCAGTAACAACTCACTTTCAAAGATTTTTTTTTTAGAAAAACTGAAATCTCTTAAAAAAAAAAAATAAGAACAACCAACCAACATAGAAAAATCTGCTTGTCTTCTTTAACATTGCTAAATACATTGGTTGATAGAGCTTTATCCTCAGACAACACCCTATTCATTGGAGATACATCTTCTAGGGGAAAAATTTCTCTGCTATTAACTGTCCCTGTAGACATATTTTTCTAAGTGATAACATTACTCAGATCTTCCTTTTTGCAGAATGCTGGCAGTAGTTCAAGAGTTGAGTCAGTCTCTTAAAATACATATTGCATCACCGTAGGGATACCGTTCAAGAGTCCACTTAAAATTTACATGGAATATTCTTTCTAAACCCTATTTCCAGAAAGTTAATGCCCTTTGAGAGAAAAGCAAGTAAAAGTGTTTCCGCTACTGGCTCTCAAGAAGTTTCAATACACCAGCTAAAGATGCAACAATTCATCCACCAACAGGCAATTAAACAAGCGATCCATGTGCTGAAGATCACAAGTAACTTCTTGGAAACCGTTCTTTTTTTGCAAGATGTCTCCTCAACTGGGTACCTGAGCAGCCATACTCCTGCCAACTGCACGTTAAGTACTCCACTCAACTACTAAGCTACCAGTTGCCCTAATGTTACTCTCCGTAGCTCAGTGTTGTCCTCTCATGCTACCTTCTCCATAATCAGCTCACTGACAAATCAACCTGTTCTGACTTCAGCTTCATTCCTTGATGCATCTCCACTCGGTAGTTTCTGCAAAAATCAAGAATACATTCATAGAGAAAGTGTGAAAACACTAATGCCCTACCAGTGTTAAAGAAACAAGATGGCAACACAGCATTTGGACATCAATAGTGCTGAAACAAATTAATGACAGCTGTCACTCCTAAAGTTACTGGTGACATCAATTATCAAGAATGCATCATTTGATAGAGTACAGGATAGCTTGTTTAGCTGAACTGAGCCAGAAGGACCTCACCCTAATAGGCATGGCTTACAAGGACTTTCAAAACAAGGAGAATTTATATCCCTTCTATCTGCTCCACTCAGTGGTGCTGCAGTCCGAACAGTCTCTGCTCTCCAACAATGCTCAGACTAGGTAAGCTGTCCACACAAGTAAACAGCTTTCAGCTAGATAAGCAAGAGGAAAGCACCCAAATGAAGCCAATGTTCCCTTCTATCTACAGAGGATCTAAGAGCATTGGTAGACATTTATTATAAATAATGTTTTTTAATAAATATTTTATTATAAATACCCTCTGCATGCCACAGATAGTTTCATTTAAGGGCTGCAGCAATGTTTACAGAGGGCATCTCAACCAGTTATCAAGGCACAATAAAGTCACTGACTCACTATGGCATTCTCAGATGTCCAGCCTCCTCCCGCTAAGATGGATTCACCTGAAATGCAAGGATATTTTCATAGCTTGTGCAAGCTAAAACTCTAGACTACAGATGCAGCCCCTTAGAGCTGGGAGTCAAGCTTTCAGGCAAGCCCCATCGTGAGAATTTTGTTCTTCTCCTTAAACAGAGTGAAGTTGCAGACTATGGCTGGTGGATCCCTAAGCTGATCTAAAGGGCCCATGTCCCCAGCTGCTCATTCCTGCCCCTACACTGCTCCCACTGTTGTGCCAACAGAAGAATTTCTGCAGCTGCGTGATGAAAAGCAGCAGGGAACTGATCCAGGCAGAGAGTAATCTGCTGAAAAGATGGGGGGCAGGGGGCTGAAGGTCTTATACTGACTCAGTTTTGTTCAAATCCAGTGTGCTTAGGAACCCGCATGAGCCACCAGGAAGCTCAATCTGGCACTCTTTCCGAATTGCAAACTGAATTATAGCCTGAGGTGAAGATCCCTTTTATCCTCTTTCTCAGCAGGCTAGCTCTGCTGAGTGCCAAATCAGCTTTAAGACTTCTTGCCACCCTAAGTTATGAGAGCTGGTTTAGTTGAGGCCTCACTCTGGTCTCCCACACAAAGCAAATCCTGCCAACAGCTTTCCTGCCAGTGTCACAAAAGGTGGGTTTTGGAATGCTTTTCCCTGCAGGTGAGTTCAGCTAGGATACTTGACTAACAATAACCCCAAAACAATATTTAAAATGCCCTTGTAGCTTTGCCTGGCAAGCATTCAACTTACAATATTTATAGCTTATTTTTTGGAACTATGCATTACCGATACAAAGATTCATATTTACTAGTCAGTAGAAATCTAAACATGTTTTATCTAAGCCATTTCTTCCTCAAGGAGCAAAGAAAAATTGTGAAGATTCGTTTTATTCCTGTAAGCATACAGGAGATGAGAATAGATGACAAGAGGCTGGGGGAAGCTGATCACAAAGCACTATCTACATGCATCCCACCAGAGCTTAGCAGCATACTTCAGGGCAGCACAATTAAAACCAAGAACTACCGGGAAGATTTCAGCATAATTTTTCAACACCTTATAAGAAGCTTAAAACAATAAAGTTTAAATAAGATTCTTTCAAGATCTATAGGAAGAGCAGAAAAAGCATAAAGCCCTGGGCCACACAGTTGCTTCCTTTCTTCACAGAATTCCATCAAGCCTGCACATCACAGCCCTAAAACCAGCATACCATTAGCTGATCCTCAAAGTCCTTTTACCTACACATGCATCACCTATGCTGCAATGAGGCCACCAAGTGCTGAATGGTTTGTCAAGCAGAGAGAAAAGTCACAGCAGAAGTTGTCCTCAAGCATGGGAAGAGAGCCCAGAGTAAGAGATGGGTGCAGGAGACTGCAGCACTGGATGGTGTTCAACCTCTGCAACCAGTGCAGCCACCGCCAGTTGCTGTGCTCCTGTTTATCAAAAACAATCAGCAGCATCCAAGCCAAAGGCTGCAGATGTGACTCCATCCGGGCAAGAGAAGGACGTGCTATGGAAACAGTGGAGGTGTGGGGCAGTGGAGAGCAGGTATGGGAGGAGAGGGGCAGAAGAGGTTAAGCCTGAAGGAGGGAAGTTGAAACTGGTGGTGTTGGGGTGAGAGCAGATGGCAAATGTTGAGTCAAGGCTTCACAGCACTCTTGCTGCTTGGCAGTACGTTGAGTGATGGCAGAAACTTAAGTTGTGAAGTGGTGATTGTTTGGGTGGTTTTGCTTTTGGTTTGTTTCTGCCACTTTTTTTAGCTAGTCTTAGGATCACAGACTAGTGATTTTTCACTGACATGCACTGTTGTATTTCGTTGCTTTTCCAAGTTACCGTGCAAGCTAATACTTGATCTCAGACTTGCATTCTCCTACTTCGCCAGAAAAAATGGATTTCAAAAAGAATAGGTAGAAACAGTGCAGAATACCATCTTATTTACATCAAATCTAAATTCCCTTACATACAAATTTCATATTAAATCTGTGAGAAGACCTTCCTGTTGGAAGAAAGGAGAAGTTTTAGTGAAACAGAGGAAAATACTCCCAAGAGCAATAATTTCTATTATAGACCAGGCTTGTTCTACCAACAAAACACATTTCTTCTTTCTTCGGACTAAAATAATCTTGATGTAAGAAAAGCTGTCAGCTTTTTAGGATCATCTGATTCTAAAAATAGCCTTTGTATAACATATTCAGATTTCCTCTCCATTACAATAAATTATAGCTCCTATCTTAATTTTATTCATAAATTCCTATTTCAGTTATGCATTCTAGGAACATAATGTAACGCCAGAAATCTGAATTACAATGCTTTATGTTTGTTTTGGGTTTTTTTTTTCCTTGTGGTTCATAATTTTTTCACAGGAATATAAAACTTATCTTGTGCTTATTTCTGCTGTTGTTTCACCATACTGCAAGGAGCAAGATAACACTACACTGAAATTCAACAAGTCTCTTTTTGTCCTTGCAAGTGTATCTGTTTAAACAAAATATTTATTTTTCAAGAACTTCAGTATCCTGGCCCATACGATGCAACAAAAGGTTAATCTGTCTCAGTTAAAATCGTTATTCTGACTCAATTATAAGACCAAGAACAGAAAGTTTAAAACAAATCCAAACAGCAGGGTATACAGGGGAACCCCCACACATCAAATATCTCCAGCCCAAAACCTTAAAATTCTCCTACTGGAATAGTGATATAAACAATAAGGCATGGAAATGAAGAGCTGTGGCAATTCATTCAAGTAAGCCAGCCTTGAAGAAGAGAATTTTCTAAGGGTACTCGGCAAATAAAACAAGCAAATCACTCAGTAGTATGCTCCAAATATCTAAAAGCGTGATAAAAAGTTACCTTATCCTAGCAATAAAGAGCTGATCCATGGCTAACGTCTTCCTACAGCTCCCTGTAATTCAAGTCAAATTAATAGGTGCAGGCTTCTTAAAGCCCCAAAGCAAAAAAAAGCTTTCTCTTGATCACACTGCCAAATCTTTAGTCTCACTTGAACAAGGAGGGCTGCTACTCAATCTAAAGCATCTCCAAGTAGTCAAACCGTCTACATCAGGAAGACTACACACCTACTTTCTACATGCCTTTAAACTCAAGAAATGAGAGCTTTTCCTTCAAGGATCTGTAACCCTTTTACAAGGATTAGCAACCCTTTTACAAGGATTAATGCTAAAAACTTGAACCATTTTATCTGTTTGCGAGCAGTTTTTCTACTCTGTTACAATTTCAACTGCAAGCTTAGAAAAGCTGACTTACTAACTGTCACTGAAAACAAATCCCCACACGTTAGTGCTGCACTACAGTTTCTAAACCACTAACAATTCAGGTTCATTTCTACTCCAAATACTGCTCTTCTCGCAATAGAAGTGCTAAGCTGGCTTCCAGGTTTAACTATGCAATGGATTAGGAGACAGGAGATGCTATCTGCAGCCAGAACACTAACAGCTGTTCCTGGACTTTGCTTATCACTGACATAAGAATCTCAGCTGGAGAACTCTAAGGTAGCTAAAAAATGTGTCGCTTCTCCCTCCCCCCAATGCCCAAGTCACATTTCCATTGTCTAATAAAATTTGGTAGACCTGCTGCTGCTGCTGAATATTGCCTTCACATAGGATTTAGGAAAGCATTCCACGCAGCTTTAACATGCTGTTTGCCAGTAACTCAAACCACGCAATCCAAGGTTCAAGGTTCAATGTGACAACACTTCCATGACAAGCCATATGCCTCAACTCTTCTCAGCCAGTAAAAATTAGTAATTTTTCCAAGTAACTTCTGATGTGCACTGAATCTTCACATTCAAAATCACAGTAATTTTAAGATAAAAGATACAGGATTTAAATTTGTTTCCACAAACAAAACCATTACCTTCCAACTTTTGCCTCCCAAAGTGCACATATTTTCTACCAACAGAATGCCACCCTGCTTGTCATTTGGTCAGAGCTCTCTTCAGTACCCTCTAGGAGACCTTCACACACTTTGATAACAATGAACAATCTTGAAGACAAAGACAGCCTCTTTATTTACTCTCTCACTACCAGGTTTTGTGGCAGCCAGCAGTTTCAAAATAAGAGTAATTTGTATCACTGTAAATGAGTTTCTGAGGCTTGCAGATGAACCATGTCACAGATAAAAGAACGAGCTCTGAACAAGCATGATCAAGCTCTGGTCCAAAATGGATAAAATATATGCATCATCAAGCAGATGGTGCTCTAGTTATTTCAAGGGTCAGCTTAGATCCAGAAATACCAGCCTTTTTCAGTTATGAAATGTTTATCTGATGATGGCTTACAGATCACAGCAGATGCCATTCAAAGCCAAACTTTGGTGTGAACTCTGTGCTCTTAGACTGAGCACCCTGAGTGAAGGGACCACCAGCATGGAAAGAAGCACGCTAATTAGTACAGACTCAATCTTAAACCTGTTGGATCTCAACCAGTCTCAAAGAACCACAATACCTCCTAAGCCAGTGGTTGCTGAGAAATTTTATTAAAAAGAGCAAATAAAATTCTGCTAGATGCTAAATGGCCCAGGTTGTGTAAGCATCATACTACTCCCACCCCATCCTATTTTTATAGAGGTTACTTCATCCCCTGCCAAGCTCTTCCAGACGGTCACTGTGGGATATACTTTTGTCTCATAACCAGACGACTACCATGGGAAGATGCAGATATAAAAAGAAAATTAAAAAAATCAAGGATAACGTGTACTGAATATCATTGATCAAAGCTAATGCCATTTGATTCTATAAGCATTTGACCATTAAACACAATAAAGCAACTAAAGGTACTTTGAGTTGACCATATATTTCATGGCACAACCCACATATTCCTCCTCCCTTTCTGTGACCCCACTACGGTAACACTACTCAGCACCTTCCGCTCTGGTGTGGCTTGTATCAGATGGACCTTGGGTGCACCATCACTACTCCCAGTAGCCCATTTGCACCACTGTGAAATTAGCACAGGCTTGACAGCAATCCACAAGCTAATAACCCTCCCAGTCACATCAAATCACTTTTGAGAGCACTCATAAGAGCCATGATAATACTACTGACTTGCTCCTGAGTGCAGCTTACCACAAATACCAGCAACTTGTACTATTTGACCCATCAGCTTTGAAACGTGAGCAAGTTTACTAAAGAGAGCTCTAGCAGCTACCAGCCACCAGTCTTCAAGCTTCTGTTCACACAATCAAAAGCATGTATTGAGGGGTGGGTAGAAGGCTGTCTCATGTCAAGGGACAGGGAATCCATACTGTCTAAACCAAAATGGTTTGTTTGGCTACAAATAAAAATAATAAAGTTCCTCGCCAACAATCTCCTACATTTTCCTGGATATAAAAAACCTACCTATTTTATTTCCTTTATACTGTCCATCTTAACACCTACATACTAACAGTCACATTAAAGTCCTCCAATGACAACTTGTATCATTTGTACCCTCAACTCTCAAGTCTGATGACGGCAGCTTCTGTTGCTTAAGTGAGAGCCCTTAGTAACAATTTCAGAAGCCACCAGCAAGTCCAGCTTAACTGAGTTAATGTTTTATTCAAGAGACTAAACACTCTGTTATCAATGTGCCAAATGGCTCCAAAAAGCATCCCTAGCAAAACTCACTTCCATTGCACAAGGCAAACTCATGCAGTCTTTGTGTCAAGTGTTACACATTTCCATAAGGCGAGGAAAAAAGCACATGGCTTAAATTAAGTTGCACTCACCAAGCTAAATTATGGCCTTTGCTTTTCAGTGGAGACAGTCTAAGAAATTGTTCTAACATCCTCTCATCAAGTCTATACTTTCATTCCTCCACGTGCCAAACAGACAATTACCTACGCTTAAATTCCACTCCTTTATTTTATATTTAAGCAAAGAGACAAGGAAGTGCTCATTAAACCAAAAGAACTCATTAATTCAAGTAAGTTAAAATTTTAATCAAATTATCAGAAACACTTAAAAGCCTGCAAGGCTCCCTTTTTTCTTAAACTCCTGAGAATCTGGAGTCATCTCTGCATCATTCCACGCTCAGTTAAAATACCTCCCTTTTCCACAGTGTTGGCCATGCCTGCATACGAAGACTATGTCAGAATAGTAACATTAACATGAAGCACTTCTGCAAGAGTCTGAGCAACCAGCAGGTCACCTGTGTATTTTGCTCTGCTTTAGCACAATTTCAAAACTAGATTTTAAATCCTGAGGAAATGGGATAGGTGTTCTGGACTGACACAACCTCATCAATATTTTCATGTTCAGTCTGACACAAAATTGCACATTTAAGCTATAACTGAAAATCCGAAAATTAGGTGCTAAGGAGATTGAACATAAAACATGTACACCTTATAGCTAGGAGTTGCAATAAACACATTCACATGCATGTCTAAATTTCTCATTCAAAATTTAACCCTCTCCTATTTTCCCCTCCCCATGCTCTTGCTAGCTCAACATCTGACCTATAACTTTCTGAACCACTGAGCAGCTTCTATGTTTCCTACAAATTACTGGATTCTGAAGGGAAAAAACACAACACAAAGCATCAATGTCAGGCTTGCCACAGCATAAAGAACAGCATCATGGGAATGCTTGCCAATAAAGTTGTGCTCCCCCTCCCCCCCCCAGTGATATTTGATGGAAAAGAGGAGCTTGCATGGCTTGGAAACTGTATATCATTGGGGGAACCCTGCTTCAAATTTCCTTTTATCGGAGCCACAGAGTTACCAAGGAGAAGTAACAGCTGTCAAAATAACCCTAAAAGCACTAGTAGCTTGGAAACATCACCTGCTTTTTGTAGCCCATAAAATGCCAGAGGACTGTCTCAGCTCAACTTAAGCGGCAACTCTGATACACTCGGTGCTTTCATTTCATAGCTAACACTGATCAGAGGCCATGACTGAGCAATTCAGAGAATTAATGAACTGCAATAACATCATTTTATTTTTTTTAATATATATTTATTCTTCTCTATGAACTACCAAAGACAGTTACAAATTTCTACTTATTTCCTGTCCCTTCCAATAGTTGCCCATGTTTGCCAAGTAAATGACAGGCATTAAACACTCCAGCATCACGAAGACCAACTGGTCCAGTTTAAGAAAGATCAAGGCATTTTTAAAAGTACTTACTAAAATGCCCCCATTTTACCTATAAAATCTCACATACTGATTCCTAGTGACAACAAAAATATTTCTGATTTCTTACTCTTTGCTCACAGACTGTCCAAAAGCTCTCACATGTAACTTTGACATCTTCCTTGATGTCACCTGGAGCTGCTCAAACTGACTGTTAACACTTTAAAATTCTTAAGCAGTAATCATCAGCCTTGCTTTCAACTACATGTTACTTCAATGTACTGGCTACACCCACTCTAATTCACATGTTTCCATATCCACTAAGAAGAAGAAAGGAAAGAAAGAAGAAAAAAAAAAAAAAAGGGGGGGGGGGGGGAAGAGATGACCAAAAAAAGAATCCCAAACCCTAAAACAAAACCACACCAGAACACAAAAACGTCACTATAATCAAGTGTTTAACAGTCCTACTCCTTAAATAGTGCTTTTCTTTGATGGAACAGAAAAATAGATACTAAAGAATGATGCAAAACTCCAAAACTTGTCATAAAAATGTAGCTCTAATGATTTTTTGCTGTGAAATCAAAATTGCTCACTTCCCCCCCTCCCCCCCCCCACTCTACCTTACAATTTCAAGTAGCAAGGATTTAAGAAAATACTCACTGCAAGAACAGCTCTAACACACTCTGTTCCCTTTTATGTCTATCAATATCAATCTGCATGTTCTTACATGTAGATACTGTCATAGCAATATTATCTAATTATTTTTATTCCACTGTCTTTTCACAGAAGACTTAATTTTTCAATTCCGTTAAGGAGTAATTCTGCTTTGAACCATCTCCCAGACCCACCCAAACCTGTTTCCTAGCTCTTCCAGATTACCTCTGGTTACTTCTGACCTCTTTGCAGACACTTCGTTTACTGTTACCTTTTACAAATAGGATTTGTGTGAACCACTTTTTATTATCATTTGGTCTCTTCTTATTCCCGTGTTTAGGAATGTCAACATTTTGCCAGCATGTATTCTGAGTTAAAACTGAATAAAGGCTATTTCCCAAGCAATTTCAGCTAGTTCAGATTACCCCTGTAGTAAAATATTTTAAAAGCAAAACACACTGCACGTTTCTTACCTGTTCTATCCAGATTCCATCAATGGTACAGATCCACTGTTATACCAAAATCTCTTTTCAGTACTTTTCTCTGCATTAGAAGCCGTTTTTGACACAAACATTTTGACACAAACATTTATGAAGAACAAAATATATTTCTTCCCAAAACCCACTGTAAATGGTAAGAAAACTGTCTTAACATCTGAGCAGGCAATGCATATGCTATATAAGTCCATCAAGCTTCCATTGCCCACGACTGAAAAACATACTTGTGGCAGCCCCTCAAAAGCTGTTCAGACCTATTATATGTGAAGTCCCCCTCTGAATGCTACCTCATTCCAGCCACTTTCACTTCAGTATCAACCAAGCATTTGCTTTGCCCAGGTAACTAGTCCAAGTTGGGCAAACACCAACATACCACATTACAGTGTATTTTTCAAGGACAACGTTCAGTAAACCTCAGAAGTAGCCTCGTAGAAAAGGAACAACCAATGTCCCTGTTCATTTTTGGCACCTCTACTTTCCACCTGCTCACAGGAATCAAGTTAAAAGAATGACTCACCATTTTATCTGGTGGTTCCATTGGGTAGTCAGCAGAGGCACACACTAAGTCTTCTCTTCCAATAAGGTTTTTTCAACGTTTTGTCAAATTTTCTCCTGCTGGTTACAAAGCTCATTTACAAGACGACATCCCTACTTGAGGGTCAACTTCTTCTATTCTATTCTTTCACATTATTTCACACACAAAGCAATTCCTGTCCCAAAAGTTAAGACTATCCTCAGCAAATCCCTTCTGCACATGGTTGGTAACTCCTCTGAGGAAAATAAAGGTATAAATAGAAGTTCATCATTGTGTCTGCAAGCACCTCCAACTTCTTAACTATATAATTCATCAGCTATCACATTTCTCACATTAAAAGAAACAAAACACACACATATGTGCTTCTTTTAATTTCTGCAGCTTAACATCATACATAAATATCTTTGTTTTATCTTAGATGATCCACATATTCCTAACCATCTTAGTATATCTACTTTGTTTTCAGGTTTGTTCCTGTCTCAAACATAAATGTGACACTTGCAACTCATTCACTTGACAAAGCTTAACAAATTAACTGATTTCCACATGTTTTTGATCATTTCAGTATTTAAGTGAATCAAGTTTCAAAGCTCACCACTTCTTCACAATCTGTTTTATGGACAACAGAACTCCCTTCTACTGAACAGCCTCCTCCACAGCACTTCACAGCTATGTTGCCTCTCACTCAGTCTCCTCCAGTTTATTTTGTCCTTCAACATTAGGCTTTGAAACGAAGCTATGCAAAATGAAATTTCTGAGCATTCCCCTACTTTCCCCTTGTGCCCTTCCAAAAAAAAAAAAAAAAAAAAGGGGAAAAAAAAAGAAATACACTGTGCAGTTATTACAGATCACCTTAATGAAATGCCTCATCCATTTCAAGACTATTTTCAAAACACTGTTACTCATTTTGCAGCTCTATGTTCACTGTTCTATGGCAACGACTAATACTATATTCAGGGCACACATGCACAAGCCAAGACAGGAAAAAAAAAAAACAGTGGGAAATTTAATCAACTTCAAGTAATTAAGCCTAAGCTAAACAAAAGTGTCTTCTTAAAGTTTATCACTAGAATATGGAAAATAAATAAATAAATAAATTTGCTACGCAATTATTAAAGTCACTATCAGAATCTTATATTATATTCACCTTCCCTAGAAGTAAAATAAAAAGATGGGTAGCTTTTACAAAAATTCTGCACGTTTTTTTTTTCAGGGCCATTAGATTTAAGCACAGAGATGTTTTAAATCTTCACTGAGCAGTATGTCAGTACTGTGAACATTAAATCTGCCGATGGAAAATCAAACTAAGGCATTCAAAATCTGCCCATTTTTCAGTGATGCAAATAAGCCTTCATTCTGTACTTTAAAGGAATTACCCATTTTCAATAAGTATTTAGAAACTTAACTACAACTTACAAGCTTCTAACTGTGCCGTTTTCGGAAGAACATCACAAATTGGTATTCCTGGTGCAGTTTTTAACCTTTCATTTGTTCCAAAATTATTTACTGTTTTAAGAGGAAAAGATACTGCAATTATCTTCTAAGTACATCCTGGGTTTTGCCCCAACTTTAAAGTACCCCAAAAGAACAGCAAACTCTGCAACGATTATGAACAATAATTCTTACCTGTAAATTCAAAGTTGTACTTAGCATACATTAGCTTTTAATGCTTTTATTTTACTTGTAAATTCCAAAGGAGTTTGGGAAACAGATTAAGTCTGAAACAATTCAGATGCAATCCCTTTTTAAACACTTGCCTCTTACACTTTAACATCCAAGTTAGGACATGGCTGACTTGTACCTCTCTCTGTTCTTGTCCAGATTCATTTTTACCCTTTCAACTTGAAAACATTGGCTAAGGGAGTGCTACAGCTGATTGAAGTAGCAAAGCCCATAACGTTCTCACCTGCATTTATCCCATGGTATTTTTTTGCTTTATCGCCTTAAAACTCAGATATATTCCAAACACCACAATGAAATAGCCGGCACTGAAAACAAACTCCTGAGACTACTTGTCAGTCAAATTACTCAATGTTTATGCACCAGGCTGTTTTTTTGGTACTTTTGCTATTACATATGAAATCACTGAGGATTAACCCAGACTGCAATTCAAAAGATCTAGGTGAGTGTTTTTACATAACTTTCATTTTTACATGCAGTCTGCCTTTAAACTGAATCTTTGGAGAAGTAACTGAATCACACGTTTATTTATATTAAATTTACTAAGGTTCTTAGTTATTGCCAGTTTGCTTTTATTTATGTTCAGTATACATAAGCTTCTTAGTAAAATGCGTATTTTAGCCAAGCCATACATATTCCTGAACAAGAAGAAATAATTAGTAATTTTGGTTTCTTGGTCTTGAATGCAATTTCTCATGTGCTTCAAAATGACTTCTGTGTTTTGAGTCTTCAGGTTCAGAACACTGTATTATCTTACATAAAGATAAAATTGTCTTGCTAGTAACAGAAACAAATTTTAATGTTTAAAATATTAACTTTATCAACTGCTTTTAAAACTTAATTACAAGACACATTTACTTTTTTAGTTCAAGTTTTTAGTAAGAGCAATACTTGTTCCAATATAAAAGCTCTAAGAAACTAGCATTTATTCTACAAATCCAAGCCCTAGAGTAAACTGGGAGAGGGGATTAAGTCCCTCCCATTAAATAAGAACTTATCCACTCAGCAGTGTTACTTCCATGCTGGCTACAGTAGTGCTGTTGCCAGACAGGCTGCACTAAGCCACTGTGCAATTAATACAATCAACTGTTACATCCACTGCTAACATCCTAAGCAGCAGGATCAAGGACAAGGACTAAGGATGTCCTAGTTTTTCATGAACATGAAAAAAGGCAAGTTTGTAATTCCAGAACCAAAAGCTGTGTTATGATTTGTTTGGGTTTTTTTAAACTAATACAAGTATGATTAAAAAAAAAATAAAATAAAACAGTGGCTGGCTTTATATATAGTCTGATTAAGCCAAACTTAAAATCTACAGGACAAATTTAAGGAGACTTGCACTGTTAATATAGAACACTTCATAACAGATTACAAAAATATCACTACTATTTGATTCCCAGAATTTTTAGGCCATTACTTTCTAGTAAAAGTAAACAGAAGTCCTTATACACTTTTAACTTCCGCTAACTTTTTATATGTCCACACAATTTCCAAGAGAAAAGCCAGTTACTAACCGAGCAGGACACATTCAGCTCCATGGTTCTGTATCTTCATGCCAGTGGGGTTTACTCCCATTCCCTTTGGGGATCTATCATTTAAATACACATTTGCTCCTTTTAGATCTCAATTTTAAGGCTGTCAGCATTTTAAAATTGAGCATTTAGTTCACTTCACTAAACTATCCAACCTCTGGACTCATTACAAAAGCTCTGGTAAAAAGTTCCCACTCTCCCAGGCCTGGGTAACACAGAAGTGATGCCCCTTCCTCCTGGCCATGGAGAAGCAAGCACTTGCCCCAGACCACGGCACACCCACGTTTAAGACACTTCCCTTTAACAGACAGCACTTTAAAGACAGTACAGATGCTATTCTAATTAAATAGTGTTCAAATTGGTCTATATACATTCCACTTGATCAATAATGACCTCTTAGCTACTCGACTTGATTTCAACAATTAGCCAATATATAATCATTGCCTCTGGAGAGTACCTGACCATGTCAACAAATAACTAACTTCATTTGATATCTTAAATTTAATATTTAATTTTTAAAAAGATGCTTACATTTCCATGAAGTATAGTTGTAAGAAGTTAACTAACAGCTAAAACCTGACTGAGATGATGTCAGTATGCTCTGAAGATAAAGACTTAATCAGTAGTTCTCTTGCTGAAATAACATTCAAATTAACAGTTTATGTTGAACTACGCATATAAGAACATTTTATTCATCCTTTTTCTCTTGAGTTGATTATAACACACTTCATCTGAGAAGGAACATCATCTCTCAATTCTGTTGTAATAATAAATAAATAAAATCACACACACTCGCTCAGCAATATTGCAAATTAGAGGGGGGACCCCTCTCCCCAGAAATAATGCCGAAACAAGTTAATTTATGTACAACCATAACTCATGCAAGCAATTGCTGTACTGCTTAAAAAGCACTTTCACTCTGGAAGACCTGGGAACAACTCTCTCGCTTTAAAAGCGTTTCATTAGAACGCTTGGTACCATTTATTCTAACTGGACATTTCCCTGCCTGGACTATTTTGAGCTATTTGGCATATCTAATGAGTTAAACCCCTTCTTACAAAATTTCAGCAACAGGGATGTGAAATAAAATAATGCTAATTCTGACCCAGCTACAGATACTATTACAGACGTTATTAGCTTGAACCAAATATTTAAGACAAATAAATAAATGAGAGCCCTTTATAAATGTGCTAACTAATGACACCTAATCTACTTTAAATTCAGGATATAAGTGCTAAGGTGAAATTCTTCTGTTTGGGTACATACACATTTCAGCAAGGGCATAAACAAGATTTTCTAGGATGACATTATTAGGAGGAACATCCAAGTCCAAAAGGTATCAGCACCAAGTGTTTCCTAAGAAAGGCAGCCTCAAGAAAATGAAGCCTCAAGCCTAAAAGGAGCTAATCTAGACTATGCTTTAACAAGTCTCATTTACATGCCTAGTAGCTTTCCCAGTTTCCACAGAACCAAAGAGGTGACACTTCCTGTGTGTAATTATGTGCATTAACACTCTAAGCTTAATCCAAAAATACTCCTTTGCAACCAGAAGGGTAGTTTTGCTATTAAGCTTATTTTATTAAGATCACAGTATGATTAAGGATAGTAATGGATTTTTTTTTAAGTTCTTTGTAAACAAGTACTTAAAAGTAGAAAGAGCTAGTTACTTGCATCTTCCTCATAAAGTTTAAGTCCTGTTGTCCTACATCCAGGATAAACGTAAATGCGGTAATTTTGTGCATGCATTCCAAATTCTCCTACAACATTATAATTCTGGAATTCCATATATCCTGTCCATTTCATTTCCTGTGAAAAGGACCACTCCCCCCCTTGCTCCCCCAAGAAATTCTGAATTTAAATTTCTAGTTTACAAGTGTATTTACCTCATTTGCTTTGTATTGTACAGTTAAAGACACAGAATTTCCCAAAGCTAGAGATACTTGACTAGAGAAAAAAAAAAAAAAAAAAAAAAGATGACAGCAAACTTCACTTTGAATTTTAAGCAGCTTCAGCTAATCAAGCACTGTCATTTTATCACAAAATACAGGTGGTGTAGATAAAAACAAACAGGATTTGGATGAGAACTTGCAAGAGATTTCTTGGCTTCTCTTCTACATACGAAAATAGTCTACAGATTATTAAAACTCAATTCATTGGTATTTTAGTTCATCATTAGGCTTCCCAATTAATTTTGCAGGACTAAGTTGAATATAGGTTACACTAATAGAGGGTACAGTAATATGAGCTGTCTACAAGACTATAGGTGCCTTTGCTTCATTACTATAACTTCTTGTATTTTAAGGGCACAGACTAAAATTTAATCATAAATTATATTTATTGCTATCATTACAAATTACATTATTATAAACTATTATAATAATTAGAAAGTTATAACTTAATGATCATATATATTTATCTTTATTTATTGTTATAAATATCAAGTTCCACAGATAATAAACCCTTAATTCAACTCCTGCAGAAAAAGTATTATCTGGCTAAGGTGAATAATACACGCAGTGTAAGTCCTAATATTACTGTAAGGTTGTCTTATCATATTAACCCTTGGAAAGAAATCTGTTTTCACATCCATGCTGCATAACGCATTATAAGGAAGTAGAATTTGTGTGCAATGTCAGCTTTTCATTCTTCCAACAAATCAAGCCACAAGCTCTCCTACAATTGGCTCTAGTACCAGAGAATGGCCAGCGTGGCCTAACAACAATTCCTCTCCGAGCCTCTTTGTGGCTGGTGTTGCTTCCCTCTGCACCATCCCATATGCATGAAGCACACTCGTAGCCATTCATGGCCACTGGTTTCATGTGCTCCACCACAAGAGAAAACGCCTCTCTAATGCAGGTTTGGGATTCAAGTTCCAAGGAGTTCATCTCAATGGGTGAAAAATTAAATAAAATTGAAAAATCTTGCAAGTTGAAAGTGCATCTTTCATTGGACCAATATGCTCCTTCTCATTTCTTCCATGAGCAATAATGCTTCGAGGATCATTGCGTATTTACATATATTTACATATGTAAGTACCAGTACTCACAAAAATCTCCATTCAGTCTCAGCAAGTAAATGACCCCCTGCAATACCATGAGTATACACAGTAAGATTTCACAGTACGCCTTTCTGGAAACCGAGGCCATTCACAACAATTTCAGAAGTACTAGTAGCAGAGCTTAAATATCAAGCCCACTTCCAAGATCCTTTTAAATATCATAATTAAAGGCACCACTGTATGCATATGCCATCAGGCACAAGAGTTTAACCTCACCCTACATACAAACACAAAGAGGAAATTACAAGAGTGTTGATCCAAACTAAGTTAGACAACAGTAGCTGTCTTTGTATGCAAGATTTTAGGATGAAATAATGCTTTACAGCCCTCTGTCTCTATATTCACTAACAGAATCATCTTGTTCATAAACTCCACAACAGATGCAAGAGCTTGCATACTCTTAAATGATACATTAAACAAGGCATTCTATCTTACAGTTATTATGCAAACAACATGAGAAGCCACATTATCCCTCTGCGCATAAACACTCATCCTTGACTCCCAAAGCCTTCCCAACATCAGTTACTTGCAACTGGAGTTAACAACTCTGAGGGACAGGAGCTGAAGATACTTGAAATCAACCACCTTACTTCTAAAGATTTAAAAAACTAATTTCAAGATTGTCTTAGAGCTAAAGCTTGCTGCCCAGTATCAGGCAATCCAAGGTCACAAGCACTTTCACTTCCTTTCATGATACTGGCTTATAGATACTAAACTTTTCTTACATGGGGACGGTGTTTAATTCAGCATCTAATGCCGAAACTATATCAGCTCTGATATGGCACTGGCCTCAGCCTAATTTTCAAATTAAGTAAGTATTTTGGTCACCGTATCTTCAAGGATATGCTCAACGTAGATTAAAACAAAAACATGCACACAGGGAGAAAAGTTTTTAAAAAACAGATTAAATGCTCAGAATTAGTGGTAAAGAAAGAGAGAATGACACTGAAAACATAACAACTGTGTAAAGTTGCTGTGTGCTCACATTTTCAACACAATCTAGTTGCACCTTCTCAAATAAAATAGACAATTTATAGTAAGTTCCAACAAGGAGCAACACGGATAATTAAAAATTAATCCTTCATCACAAAAAGTGTCTAAGCAGAGTAGGACTCGTCAGCATGGAAAAGCTGAGGAATATGAGAAAGGTTTATAAAATCATAAGTGGCTTGGGACAGGGCAAACTAACTGTTTCCAAACCCTTCCAACACAATAGATGGAGCTGTCAAATAAAACTAGAAGGTAGGTGTTTCAAAACAACACGAGGAGGTGGTCCTTCACACTATATGTAGCTAAAGCTACGAAATTGCCTATCACTAGATTTCCAGTATATAAAACTGTACACAAGCCCAAGGGGACACTGAACAAGATAGCAGAAAAGCAAAACTCTGCTGATCAGTGAAAATACAGAAATACCATTTGGTTTTGGACACTGGGGCAACACAGAGACTCCACAGAGGTTTATCCTATCCTTGGGGGGCATTTCCCAGGCATCTGGCTTGGCGACCAGCAGAGGTAAGATAATGGGACGGATGCGTATTTAGTTTGACCTGTTGGGACAGTAGATCTTTGTGCTCCTGAAAAAAATTACAGACATGAATTTCAGCTGCTAAAAACAAGTTTCATAGTTAACAGCATCTGTTGGGATACCAGCCAAACACCATAACATGAAAGAAGTCGTATTCTCTAGTAACTTGTGTCCACAATTTATCATCTAAAGTTAAAGGTGACCAAAAGATTGCTTTAGTCATTTAACTGTATTCTGGGAAACATGTTTGTGCCACAGTATTCAAGTTACAAGAACAACTGTTGCTCTCAAGTGATCACAATTAATGTGAAAGGAATGGGTAGTCTTTTATCCATATGACCTTAGTAGTCAAATAAGCAACTGGGGATAAAGGACACTTTTGAAAGGGACAGCATTGAACTCTTGGCAATCTTTAACAGAATTTACCAGTCTAAATGAGCTGACATTCCCATCGGAGCTCTGTATATTCCAGTAAAACTCTTCTGAGATCTCTTGCTTGGCATTGACCTACAGGTCTGCAGAATTCAGTAGCTCTGTCACCAAGGGACTTCTGCCCTCCTAGCACTGACTGCAAAATGGAAGTGCTAGTGTGGGAAAGATGCCGTATTAGGAGAAAAGAAAATTACCCCACAAATACTCCCTCTCCTCTTTTCTTTCTCGACACAACTCCAAATATAGCAATTCTGACTCTGTAGGGAGTGTTTCCAATCATGCCTGATGATTTTGATTTTACAAATAGTCTATTAACAGTCACCAAATGGCTACAACTCCTTATGAGTATCCATCAGAAGAGAGAAAAATGCACCCAAGTTTAGGACAGTGGGAATCACACAAGGAAGCCAGAATATACTGCCAGATGAGGTACCCTTTTCAGGCCACAGATTTCTTTGAGATCTAAGCACCCTTTAGAAATACTGTTTCACTTTCTCTGAACAAGGAGGTGTGGTGAGTTTCTGCCACTATTTTTACCACTAATTCTGAGCATTTAATCTGGTTTTTAAAAACTTTTCTCCCTGTGTGCATGTTTTTGTTTTAATCTACATTGAGCATATCCTTGAAGATATGGTGACCAAAGTACTGACTTAACTTGAAAATTAGGCTGAGGCCAGTACCATATCAGAGCTGATATAGTTTTGGCATTAGATGCTGAATTAAACAACAGACTGGGTGAGAGTCTGTTCTCTTCTGAAGAGTATCCAGGCATGTTTATCCATACAAGCCACTTTCCACGAGAAGGTCACAGACTGCCTCCCAGTCACAACCTTTTCCATCCCCTGAGGATGGAAGAAGCAAAGATGTGTCTGAAGTTCTCTGTCACCTCAAATTCTAACTGTGCTGCTAGACAACACACACAAATTGCAGGTTGGGTTCTACAAGTAGGTTTATGAAACCAAAAGCTCAAGCTGTAAATGTAACTAAGGAAAGCAAAGTTATACTGAATTCATTCCTAAAACAAGATTTCCTCCTTCCCTACATGTTCCTTCACACCTCTGATTCTGGGATGGAAACAAATATGCCATTTTTATTCCACAAAATCATTGGTAATACCATCATCTTAAAACATAATAAACATTCTTTTCAGAAATTTATTTTGTGATGCTCACTTATCCAAAATTCAAACTAAGTCTGTTAATACAAGTATTTAACAAATACCTACTGAGTCACACCACTACTTTAGCCTCCCTCTCAAGAAACGGAGCTGTACAACCAGACCTGTAGAGTTAATGTCCAGTGGCAAAGAGATGGTTGCTGTTGATGCATCAATGTACAGACACCAACAGAATTGCTGGAATACCAAGGACTGCATCATCCTCCAGCAAAAATATGTCAATATTAAGGCACTAAACACAAGGTAGCAAGACACATATGCCACGCAAATTTGAAAGATGCAAATGCATTTCTGAAAACATATATAATTCTGACTGGGCTGGCAATCTTGCTGACAGTGTCAAAGACTTTGACAATTTTTCAAATTCAACACTGAGTCTTTTTATATCAGAACCAAATATGAAACTTATATCTGGAGCTTTGAGGGACTGAAGGACTTGTTTAGAGTCATCACTTTAAGCCTCTGAGATTAAATTAACTTTAAATTTTGTCAATTTATGACTCATGATAGATTAAAAAAGGAGGTGTCTCGCTCATCTGCCAGAGCTTACCATCTCTCCAGACAAGTCTATAAAAGCAAATGAACTCACCCACAGTAGGTCTACAGAAATCCAAATTTTCACCTCCTGGGCAATGCAAACACACTCAGCGGCCAAAAGAACTGAGGTCTTGGAAGTTTTTCTCAAGTTGGCAGCATCCTTCAAAGAGCCAGTATCTCAACAAATCCTTACTGCCAACAGTGAACTTCACTAAGTCCTTCAGCACATCTTCATTAAGTGCAAGGGCTCCGCACCAGGGTTTTAATCAGAATTGATCAATGTTGCCTAGAGCTTCCAACATTATGTCTCTTCTGGAGTTATCCTGACATGCTTCTGGTTCCAGAAGCCACCCACAGAGAAGACAAATGGGAATGCTGGCACCTCCATCGAAGTGTAACCTTTTAAACACATAAGCCAGCTATGATGCTGCTGCAATAAAGCAGTTAAGGCATCAGAAAATATTATTCTCAAATAAATCTACTACAGAGATGAAAATTCTGGCAAGTAGGGCAAGGAAGTCACTTCTAGCTATCACAGCAAGGCTACTGAAGTACTAAGTCTTACACTGATACTAGGCTAATTAGTAGCATTCGACTCCAATATTTATCTAAGTATTAAAATCTAACAATTTATGCCCATCAGCAAGGTCACAGTGAAAGGATAACCTGATCCACTGAACAGTTATACTTCTGCATCCCATGGAAAAATACTTCAACTAATGATTAATTCTACAATCACATTTCAAATTTTTCAGAAGGTATGACCAATGCTCAATTATTGAGAGCAACTTAGCTACTGAACTCCTTTCTGAATAAATACTTTTGGAGCAGCTTTTGGGTGAGAAGGCTTTCTCCGATGTTATCTGCACCTGAGAGTCAGTTCACATGTCTGCTCCTGGTTGTCTTCTTCCTACAGCTTTTCATTTGTTTCTTTGCTTTAAGCAGCTCTACAGAGAAACAACTCACCATTTCCAACAAACACAGGAGTGGGAAGTTTATAGGTGTCTTGCCATTCACACCTCAACCATGCTTTCTCTAGCAGTGAACATGTGGAGGAAGAAAACGCCTTCCACCCAGTCACATAAGGTAGAGAGGAACCTTGGATGTCTGTCCCTCTCTAGAGCATTAGTGACCAACTTGTGTTTTTTAGACATGCAGAGCTCTTCAAAAGCTGAAGCACAGGTCTCAGGCAAAACTAGGGCTTCCTTTAGGGTGGTGCTGACAGGTAATCTAAGTGCCTTCCCACAGAAAAACACAACTGCAACAGCTGCTGTGCAACATGTAGCACCAGGCCCCTCATCTCATTCCTGTAATTAGAGCAGCCATCTCCTCCCTTCCTTCAGCTCTCCAAGTCCTTGCAGCCCAAGCCTATTTTGATACTGAGAAAGGTTAACTGCCCTTGCTCTGAAGCATGATCCACTTCCTGAGAGAGATCGTTCACTTCACACAGCAAATTAACTCTGTCACTACAAGGTCTTGTTACTTCATTAGAGCATTCTGCTGAGTTTCAGGACTTACCTGCTGGCCCTCTTTGGCTGAGTCTACATTAGATTGTTGCACAGCACAATAGAAGAGGGTCAGTACAGCAAAACCTTGATGCTGAGGCCTCAATAGCCAAACTACATATTTTGCAGGCAGTTTTACAGGAAGTTTTAACTTTGGGTGTTGTATGGTTCTGTGCACTTAGTATGTATTTGTAACAAGAGCGTATTTTCCAATTCGATATCATCTAAAAGGTATCCTATTTGTGCGCCTGAGATGCTCCACAATGGAAAGCAAAGTACTGTAAAGGAACAATCAAGAGATGCGCTTCAAAAACACACCAATCTGAACTATATTGCTAATGGAAACAGCCATTAAAGGCTCTAGATACCCAAACAACTTACATGTCATTCCAGGCCTACAGAACACTGGGTAATCTTTTCCCCCCCCTATGTTCTGTCCACTGAAGAAACTTTCTTGCCATGAGATCATAGCACTGAGATGCAAACAATCTGTACATGCTTTAAGGTTTAAGCAGGTACAGCTAGTGCATCTATAGTTCATCTATCTATGGAACAATATAATTTGAAGCTTTGTGTTATCATACAGATAACGTAAATTATGGTACCAAAAAGTAGTTTTTCAGTAGCATAAATTAAGGTACCAAAGGTAGTTTTTTCAGTGGATGACCAAGCCAAGCACTGGAATGAAGCAAGTCACTCAGTGACAGTGAGCCCCACTGATCTGGAACAGTGTGAATGCCTCAAGTCTGTCTTGCAGTCAGTCCTTCAGCAGGGTAAGATGCCACTGACCTGAAGAGCAAACAAAGTAAAACAGTTTTGAAAGCTTGCCTTTCCACTACAGAAATGCAAATCTAAAAAAGCAAACAAATCTTGTACAATAAAATAGATTGCTTTGTCTTCTCCTGACTACATTGCGTAGACGGTTTGTGCATGTCCTACTGCAGCTATTTTTGGCAAAGGTCACATCAAGATGGCAAGCCAAATCAGCCACGGACTTCCTCAAATTGCAGGCACCTGGAATTCGTTTTTATCTTCCAAGACTGGCATCTAGAATGTTCTTAACTTTAGAAAGAGGCTACACAAATCTGAATTTTCATGCCACAGAAATAGAAATGAAGCCACAATTGAAATAGTTCCCAAGGGAAAACTGTAATCATGAAGGTATTTTTCCCTCCTTTTAATTTTCTATTTCAGACAGCATGTTAGGCAAGGCCATTAAAAAGCCAGTCTCTTCTTTATGAAAACTTAGCAGGTCAAGTTACGTGCAGTGTTCTTCCTCATACTGAGAAAAGTGTTTATTTCCCTTTTAATAGACTTCATTCAGTTTACTTATTCTTTTTGTCATGCACAGGGCTCGAGGCATTTCAGCAGCATGGTAAACCAGAGAATACCTTTAACTAAAATGATCATCAAGTTTTTCTAACTGCATATAAGCTATTGCAAGTTAAACACAAGCCTTTCTGCTACTGACAAAAGGTCAGAAATGGAACAAGCAACAGCAGTCTTAGAGAGGCACAGTTGCAGGATGACTTTGTAAAGGAAGGCCCTAAAGTTATCTACCCCTGTTAATTATCATTTGGGGACAGACATCGATTATCTGTGCAAACACAGAAATGGACAGTGAAGCTTTTGAAAAGCAGCAGTGAGGCAAATAAGCAATTATTGATTCATGTGTTTGCCAAACATTTTCACCCACTCATAACAAGAAGAGTTTAAGAGGACTCACTGCATAGTAATAACAGAGACAGCCTCTCCAGTTTATAAAAGCAAAGTCAGAACATAAGCCAGATGCAGAACTCCAACAAACACTGATTCACAGCTCTAGTCACACTCAAAGTCACGTATGAAATAAGCAATTCAGCTATCCAATAAGCCAAGAAAGGGAAAGAGAGGGCAATTATGTCTCTGATCAACAGAGTGCCATTTAAAGTATTCCTTCTGATTCAGCACCAACCCTTGTGATCAGTATTCTTGGCCTGCCATCAATGAATTTAATTATACAATTACTGAGAAAACCCCACAGTACTCTCCTTTCCCGGCTCACCCACAACCAGTCCAATACGAGTCATAGAGATTAGTCAGAGAGAACATGTAGAGTAGCTACCTCCAATTTTACTTTTGAAGTTCAAGTTATAGAAGTGCCTGGATAGTAGCTCAAGCTTTACTGAAGATGAGGTGTTTGCTTTAATTGAGCAAATGGAGCCTAATCTTCTATATTAAGTGACACAATGTGAGGGGGCATGAAAACTGCCACCAAGTTCCTTAACACACATCAGTTACTTAATTTGAGATTCATTGAGGATACTTAACTGACAGCTGTATGTTTGGATCCACACCATCTAGCACAGTTTTGTCTCACTGCAGGCTCTTCCTCCCCTGTCAAGATCCCAAAAGCAACTTGAGCTTCAGTGCCTTCCTAGTTCTGCCTTCTAACTCCACATGCTTTTAACATCTAGTATGCTTTAACAGCTCTGCTAACAGACAGACTTCCTATCCCACTGCTAATGCCTGCTTAACTTTTTTTTTTTCGCTGCTTCAAACAGCTGCACCAACCAATTAATACAGATACTACAGCAGTAAGCATAAAGTTCCTACCATTCCAGCTGATATAAGTGTATGTTAAAGACAATGTTCTTAAACAGGAAGGAATTCAATACAATGGAAAGAACAGAGCCTTAGACACATTAAAACAATATTGTTCTACCACGGGCTGACGCATTAGTGACTGGTTTCAGAACAAGATGCCCTCTTCCCTTTGTGACAGCTCTGGGCTTTTTCCTCCTGCATTTGGGAGCTGGTGGAAGCGAGAGAGAGCCCAGAAGGAAGCAAGTAGGGAAGTTACAGCTCTCTTCTTTCAATCTGTACCATCTTCAACAGACAAAACATTTATTTGCTTTTTGTTGTGACAAAGTGAAAATGAGAAGCAAGATCCAATATACTCACAATACTTTCTTTAATGCAATAAGGATGCATTTCATTTTCAAAGCTGACCATTTCAGAAGGCTTTTGAAAGAGACAGTGTTCTTTGCAATGCCCACGTGGCACTCTCAGTCCCATGTGGCAATTAATTTTGGATCCTGGCTGATGTCCTAATGTTCCAAGTGTATCAGCTACACATTAAGCAAAGGACTTCATTAAAGGACAAGAATTTAATTGAGGCTATATTCAGATATGTCTCTGAAAGCTTAAGGGAAAGGCAGAGATGTAGTAACTAAAAATGTTTTAAAGAACAGGCATACGACCTCTTTCTCCTCAGGAATTCAATTCCACATTCAGCTCTCTTTCTCCAACAGCCAGGAGCCAGTCAGAGCACAGGTTCCCCGGACTAAGCACAAAGTCCGTCATGCAGCTGCCACTTCTGGAGAAACTCCCACCAGCTCTAAGCGGTAGGGGAATAGGCAAAAAAACACAGCTATCCAAAGAGCCAGAAAAAGCGCAGCATTATCAGACAGGACGACTCAGCAAAACTTGACTAACCACTTCTAGCCTTAGAAACAATTACAACTGAAAAGTCAGACCAAAACGTGTTCACAGAGAGAACCACTGTCAGCACCAGGGCTGCAACAGTATTTAATTGCACATTCTAAGCTAGGCTCTTAAAGACTTCTGTGATCTAAGGATCTAAGCTAGGTTCTTAAGGACTTCTGTGATCATGTTTAGAACTGTGCAGTATATTTGCTATAAATTAGTACCCTCATATTTTTGTTCTTTCT
The DNA here is from genome assembly GCA_025345505.1 of Todiramphus chloris collaris. NCBI lineage: Eukaryota > Metazoa > Chordata > Aves > Coraciiformes > Alcedinidae > Todiramphus > Todiramphus chloris. Next base: position 3,702,016 of record JANVCC010000101.1, on the reverse strand, counting down.
TACCAGTATAGCTTTTCGCTCTTCTGTTACAGCATTTTTAACTCTTTTTTTCAACTGTATATAAACACAAGCCTTTTTCTACCTGTACTATTTCACTAAGCATTTTTTCCACTCCAACCTTTGTAAGAGCCTGCCTTTGGTAAGGTCAATTTAAAATAAAAAATATAAAACTACCTCATTAATACAGAGCTATCTTTAAAAAATATCTCTAATTAAGAACCATTTTCAATCTATCAGCCAATTAATAATTTCATACATTGGGATAACTGACAATTTCCTCCACCAGCTTAAAATGTCACAGTGCTGATTATTTTACCTTTAAGACACGGACCAAAATGGACTCAGAACTCTGACCAAATAAGCTACAAAAGCAGGACACCCAATAGTACCACCATGCTTAAATTAAAGGCAGTGAGCAAAATCTATGAGTTGATGTTTGCTTGTTTCTTATGTTCCTAGTTTTAGGCACTTTACTGCTGTTAACAATAGATAAACTGCACAGATAGCAACTAATGAAGTAGATGTGACTTGAAAAAATAGCTCAACCACATTCACTCTCTGTGCTAAACTGAAGACAGTTATAAGCATTTTAAATAACACAGGGAATGACAATTCTAATTGCATACTGGAGGATTAGATCCAAGATTGCTGTCAAAGCAACATCTCAGAACACGTTAACTTTGAAATTACTGCTAGCCCAGGGAGTAAATTCAAGTTAGCTCTTTTTCTCTTAACTCAGCTTCAGTTTTTCAGATATATGAACTGCCCTTTTTGGAAACTTATCTTTACATTAATAATCTCAGCTTTTCCTTCAACACACTTTACTAGAACACAACGATCAAAATCAAGGTGATTTAGCTGCCTCTTTACAGGTGCAATACAAGGCAATTTATGCTTTCACATCTCTCACTGTTTCACTATGAACAATTTTTAACCCCAAAGAAGAAAAGTCCCTGAGAAGAAGTCAGCCTGAAATTAGTCACAGTTCTTTTTTATTGAAGAGCGCACATCTGCCGATGCAGGCAGGAGGTTTTGACCAGCCTCCTTAGGCAGAGGAGACTGACAGCAAAACAACCACCACCGTTTCCAAATACTTTTGTTTTCCTACAGCTATGATATTTGTCTAATTAAAAAATGTGATTAGTAATCTCATGTAAACACAACAAGGTGATTACCTAGAGATAAGATTCAACAAATCTCTTGAGATCGGTACAGCCTCTTAACACACATCCTCTTCAGTACTCCTGCCAGATCAGAGGCTAGAGCAAGGGGACTAACCACAAGCCTCCTGTTTACGTGCTGGGGTCCTTGTGGAGCTAAGATTCTGTTAGTGTCCTCTTGGAACAACCAAGCTGCTCTTTCCACAGAAACTCAAACAATACATTTCTACTGTGAGTGGCAGGAATTTGAAGTTGAGTGGTACAGAATTAAAAAAAAAAAAAAAAAAAGAGTAATTTTAAGGTAAAAATAGATTAACACTAACTTTTTATTGATTTACGTCATCATCGTTGTACTTTGCAGTATAAAATTAAGGGATTCTGTGCAAGTCCCTCTCCTGTTGATTGCTCTTCTCTCCAGGGAATAAAGAAACATTAAACCTATCTAGGGCAGGGCCTATCAACAGCTTGTCTCTCTGATTTGAGGACATTATCCTGTAAAGCAAACATCCGAGCAGCACAGTACATAAAAAAGCAACTCACCTCCCTATTCCTTTCAAGGGTCAGTTCTCTTCGTGACCTCACTGCACTTGCAATTCTAAGTATTGTGCATCAGATACCCATTATCTCCCTCCCATTCTTCCGCATAGGCTTATCCTTCTCATGCTCTGCTTTAAAACAAGAAAACCTTCCTTTTGGCCTTGAATCAGTAGCTGCTTCAGGGCAACAGTACATTTTCTGTCAAATGGCCTGTGAAAAAAATCAGGCTCCCTTGCATCTATTAATCTGCTTGTGTACATCAGTAGAACTTACAGTCTTCTAAGACCTTAACCAAAAAAAGAGACAGCAGCTTTTCCAGTAGATAGGTAGCATGGTGATTTCCTTCCAGTATTTCTAGAAGCAAACTGAATTCTGTCAGTTATCTTCTCCTTCCTCGATTTTCTCTTCTATCCTTCATTGTCTTGGATATGATTCTGCCTGCCCCTAGGCCAAGTATTGCTGCCTTCTCAAAGGGTATGCCTTCACACCAGTGCCAAATATTCGAGCAGCATCAAGATAAGTACAGCAGAGCTTATTCTCCAGAGCTCTACTTCAACTATCACATGCTCAACAGTTCACACAGAAGTCCTGCTTCACTGCTGAGAAAGTGTTCAACTGATCCACAGCCCGAGCAACATTCTGGTCACTTCCCCATTATATCAACAGCACAACAGAATCACAAATTTTGAGTTGGATCCTGGCCTTACTATGAAATTTTCTTCAAAAAGAATGGATGCTTGGATGAGAAATGTGACACTTAAATAAAATTGATTGATTCTTGGGCTTAACGTGGATGCTAATACTGCTCTTACACTGTGTGCTGTTCAAAAGATAAGAGAACCAACAAGCTCCAACAAGAAGACATGGAAACCAATGTATACTGAAGATTTAAAGGTAATTCTTAACATTCCCAAATGTATGTCACCTCTGACATACTACATAGAAATACGAGGTCATTTTTGTCTCTAATAATTAGCTATCTTCCCAGCCACTTTTCAATAAGGCCTTCATATCATTGCATTAAGAGATTTAGCTTACTATGGCAACAGTTATTTCATATATTTAGTCAGTTTCTATTCCACAAACAGGAGGAATATGGCTTTTACACAACAACATAATTCTTTCCCACCCTGAGGAGAAGCACCCCTTCATTTCCATTTGGGTCCTTCCTCAGAGGTTACATGACTGCTCAGTTCAGAAAGCTTCTTTTTAAAGCAGCAATTTTACCACTTATGTGCTTAATACAGTCCATATAGCTGGCAAAAAAAAAAAAAAAACCAACAAAAAACCCAAACCAAACCACCAAAAAAACCCAGCATAGTAATTTAGGTCACTTATAGACGTGTATTTCCAGTTAAGTCCTTCAGTGTCATCTACTCTTCCACTGGGGTTTTGTAAGTGAAACCCAGCCTATTATGCTGTGAAAAGCTTCCCTCACCTGAACACACTTTGTCTTTTAGATCTTAGTTATATATAAACTTATAAAAGGATAATTCAGCATTTGGCTCCTTTTTCCTCCTTGATATCTGACATTTTTTACATCTTGATTCATTCAGCTTTTACTAGCATGGCAGAACTAACATGATGCTCAAGCAACAGAAATCAAACCCTAGAAAATTTAACAGTAGAGTGTACTTGGGTTGTTTGTCCAAACAAACAAACCAAACCAAACAAAAAGTCTCCATGTAAAGCACTTAATTTGCATTTGAAGAGATGCTTTTCTCAATATGTCTATGTGATAAAGCAGCTTAATATTATCTAGTGAATTAATGCATTTCTACTCCCAAAAGAACTCTGATGTAACAGTGCAGCATGGTAAAACCAATGTCATCTACTGTGATCCACTAAAGCATTTAGAACATTTTACATTAATGCTAAACAATGATTTCATTGAGCTAGAACCAGGCTTGATTGAAGTTTCCACAAAAGTACTCAAAAACTAGGTAATGCAGCATTAAGGCTGCCTTTGCAACCCTTATTTGTCAGCGCAGGACACATGCTGTAAGGCTCAAACTAGGCAGTGCTTTTCCATAGAACTCCCTACTTGTTTCTGTACACATAATGGACCTCCTGTGGAGATGAACACTGATGCCTAGTGATTAAGCTTACTGTCTGTTGGACCTCTGTCTTAGTTATTGAGGAAGAGGAACAAAAGAAGGGATCACACAAGTGAGGATAAGAATTAAGACAGTAAAAAGTCACTGGAAAAAGATGGCTATCCCTTCTCTAACACTCATCTCTCCTGCGGATAAGCGAGTCTCATGAAAGTAGGAGAACCCAAACCAGACAGTTTTGTACCCCACCTCTGAAACTTCATAGCTGTAACAGGAGCCAGAACACAAAGCATTAGCAAAGAACACAAGTGGGAGTGAGACTGCTACCTCAAGTACTGAAAATACGCCATAAAGAAACAAATTAAAGCCTAGGATACTATCTTGGCTGCTCAGATCACAAAAACCCTTCCTCGTATTCTCTGCTGTATCAACACACACAAAAGCTGCAGTGTAAGCACAGAAGGGAACCAAGCTCAGGCAGCCTGAGCAACTTAAAGGCTACCCGTTAAGTGCTCTGCCTTAATATCAAGGCATACCCATCTTTACCTTCCCACACTCAAATGCAGGGCTCTGCCACTTCCTTTTCACTGCCTAGAGGCCATCTACAGCATTATGTAGAGCAGCACCTTCCTGCTCTTTGAACCCACTCCTGTTGCCTCAGTGGACATGAACTGCAAGTCACATCCTGCTCAGATTCTACATCATGAGCTTGCCTACAAGCAGAAACATCACAGATTAAGTAGTCTTTCAAAAGGTTTTTACAGCTTTAACTTTCTCACAGTGGGTTAACACAATGGGGACAGCTACAGGGAAAAAATCCACTTCAAAAGCTTATTCTAGAAAAATTAATTTTAATAATATTAGTTTTCACGCTTCGCTATAGAACAGTATATTCCATAAATATGATGTTTAAATTGGCATATTCAAATATACTCATGACTGTAGGTAGTCAGGTCATTTTGCTACAAACTATTCATTACTTTAACAAATAAATTGCAGCTTGGAACAAATACTATTTTAGTAGTCAAAGACACCAAATTTATCCAAAACAACCTTGCAAAAAACATTCTCAGGCTCCTCTGGCAAACCAAACAAAACAAACAAACAAGAGCACAGCACAACTATTTATATATCTTCTACAGCAGCCAACATAGTAAGGAAAGGAATGGTATTAAACATAACAACAACTATCCCTACCATCTTGGGGGGTGGAGGGGAAGACAGTTAGTTCTTGAAGTTAATCTAATTAATGCCACCATTTTAACCTGTAATTTCATTTAACCTTTACTATATTTGTAAATACATGCGTTTTAATGGTAACATTTATTATTCTAAGTCAAAGCATTAACTTTATCTATTTCACCTCTCCAATGCAGAGCTCAGAATTAGGTACAGCACCATGACAGAACTGCTCTTCACTGTCATCTGACAAATGCTAAACTGCAGGGATTCACTTGCACTGGCCCCATCATCCGATGATTGGAAAAGGCCAGGTTTTAGTTATCAGTATTAAATGGGTTGCCCCCAGCTTCCCAAAAAATTACAGTGTTGCTCCAGGGAGAATGAAAGAAAGTTTGCTTACATTGTTTTTCATGGCACTACCATAATCATCTAAGGAAAGCATATGAAGAAGTTTTCCAAAATTTTCATCCATTACACAAATTTTAAATGCTTCAAGTTTATTTTTTTCTTTACTACATAAGAAAGCTGATAGATTCCAAACTGGGGGTTGTGGCAGGACAGAAGACAAACCTTTTTGGACAACCAAAAATTAATTCTTAAATGTTCAGGATATCACTACTTTTTACATGAAGATCAGACACAGGCAAATTCACTGCTTCTTGGACAAGCTAGAGAAAAAAAAAATTACTTATTTGTTTTAACCTCAAAAATACTGGTTCTAATAGCTACCAGCTTAAAAATTCTGTTCAGTAGAGTCGGGGGATAACATTTCCACAGAGAAACTCTTCAGAACAAATAAAAAACCCACCTACAATCCACTTTTCCAGGGAGTTAAACTGTACTATAACAACAATCATCAAAAGATGGTCAGAATTCTCAGTGCTGTCTATTTAAGTCACCACAAAGATACCACACATGACCTGACAAAAGTCTTCACCTGAAGTTGTCCACTATAAAGTTTAATGAACAAAACAAAACACCCCCCAAAACAGAAAGGGTTACACTACGTAGTTATGTAAGTCACAAAGGTTCAAATTTAGGTTTATATTTAGTTCTTCAATTCCCACCCAGAGTTCAACTCAGTAAACTGATCTATTCTTAGCTTTGGTCTCTTTTGGACATTTCCTTCCTTCATCTGTGTAAATGCGTCACAGCTTCTCAAATGTTTCCCTTTGGCTTGGGAAGGATGCATCTGAATCCAAGCTTTAAAAAAAAAAGAAGTTACCATACACACACTGCGTGGTTATTATAGGCTGATTTGTACCCTTGCTCCAAGTTCAGGAGAGGCAAATTTGACTCCAGTCCTTGCATTGTACCAGAAAACATATCAGATCTTTCTGCACAGACAGGTAACAGCACAGCATGGCTGTGATCCCCAAGGATCAGCACTAGCCAAATGATACCTATAGGCAGTCTTGACTTGGCTCTGTCGCCTTGATAATTCAGTAACAAACAGCAGAATGCTCCCATATTGGGAACAGAAATGAAGTGCAGGTTTGTAACTTTCTGCTCAGCCACCAAGGCAAGAAACTCTGTCCAGGGAGTGTCTCTGTTTTCCTTCCAAAGACAGCCTTCCACTATATTTGGAGAAGCTGGTCTCTTAATTTCTATTTATTTATTTAATACAAAGCATTAACAAGACAGTTATAGCTGACCTCATCTTTCCATCTGAAAAGGTGCCACTGTCCTAATAAATTTTAATTTGTCTTGCCTTTGTTGTCCTTACAAGAAGCCTGGCTCACATAATCCCCTGCCAGTTAAACAATGCAGAGCACTGGTTTCCATTTCGAGCTTTGAAAGTCATAGCAAGTTCAAATGCAACAACTACCCTTTACTGCAGAAAACAAATACTTAAGGCACAAAAAGTATGACTTTAAGGGGTGCAAAGCAAAAGCATAAGCTACAGTTGTAACTGTCCCATTTCCATTCTTTTAGGACCAACCTGATAAGCAATATGTAACCAAAATAAGTAGGTTTACAACCCCCGACTTAGGAGAGCTGACTTCAACTTCTTCAAGGACTTACTTGGAGGAATCCCATGGGTTAGGGCTCTAGAAGAGAGGGGGACCCGAGAGAGCTTGTTAATATTCAAGCACAACTTTCTCCAAGCTCAAGATCAATACATCCCTATGAGTGAAAAAAATCAAGCACAGGAAGCAGAAGACCTACACGGATGAACAAGGAGCTTCTAGAAAAACTCAAATGGAAGAAGAAAGTTTACAGAACGTGGACTGGTCATTTGGGAGGAATACAGGAACATTGCCAGAGTATGCAGGGATGCAACAAGGAAGGCCAAGGCCCTCTTGGAATTAAACTTGGCAAATAGTGTAAGACACAACAAGAAGGGCTTCTTCAAGGGCATCAGCAGGTAAAAGACGACCAGGGAAAATGTGGGCCTGCTGCTGAGTGAGATGGGTGCCTTGTTGACAAAGGATACAGAGAATGTAGTGTTACTGAATGCCTCCTTTGCTTAGCCTCCTGCTGAGGCTGGACCTCGGGAATACCAGTCCCTGAACACAAAAGAGAAAGTCTGAAGAAAAGATAACTCTCCCTTGGTCAAGGAGGATTGGGTTAGAGATCATTTAGGCAAACAGAACACTCACAGATCCTTGGGCCCTGATGGGATGCACCCATGAGCACTGAGGGAGCTGGCAGATGTTATTGCTAAGTCACTCTCTGTCACCTTTTGAAAGGTCAGGGAGAACAGAAGAGGTACCTGAAGACTGGAGGAAAGCCACTGTCACTCCACTCTTCAAAAAGAGCAGGTAGGAGAACCCATGAAACTACAAGCCAGTCAGCCTCATAATCATTCTTGCAAAGGTGATGGAACAGCTCATTCTGGGCATCATCTCAAAGCATGTGGAGGAAAAAAAGATTATCAGGAGTGTTCAGAATGGATTCACCAAGGGGAAGTCATGTTTGATCAATCTGATAGCATGACTGTCTGGGTAGAAGGAAATGAAGTTAAAGCAGTGGATGTTGCCTATCATGACTTCAGCAAGGCTTTTGACACCGTCTCCCATAACAGGCTCATAGGCAAGCTCAGAAGTGTGGGTCAGATGAGTGTACAGTGAGGTGGGTTTAGAACTGGCTGAATGACAGAGATCAGACAGGGTTGTGATCAGCAGTGCAGAGTCTAGTTGGAGGCCTGTAGCTAACAGTGCACCCCAGGGGTCAGTACTGGGTCCAGTCTTGTTCAACACATTGAATTACCTGGAAGAAAAGATAGAATGGGCCTTCAGCATGTTTGCTGAAAATACAAAACTGGGAGAAGCAGCTGATACATCAGAAGGCTGTGCTGCCATTCAGTGAGATCTCACCAGGCTGGAGAGTTGGATGAAAGGGAACCTAATAAAGTTAAACAAGGATAAGTGTAGAGTCCTGCACCTGAGGAGGAATAACCTCATGCACCAGTACACATTAGACGTTGAACTTCTGGAAAGGAGTTCTGTGGAGAAGGACCTGGGAGTCCTGGTGGACAACAGGTTAACCATGAGCCAGCAATGTGCTATTGTGGCCAGGAAGGACAATGGTATCCCGGGGTGAATTAAGAAGAGGGTGACCAGCAGGTCAAGGGATGTTCTCCTCCCCCTCTACTCTGCACTGCTGAGACCACTTCTGGAATACTGTGTCCAGTTCTGAGCTCCGCAGTTCAAGAAAGACAAGGAACTACTGGAGAGAGTCTAAACAGAGGGCTACAAAGATGATTAGGGGACTGAGCATCTCTCTTAGGGGGAAAGGCTGAGAGACCTGGGTCTGTTTATCCTGGGAAAGAAAAGACTAAGAGGGGTCTTATCAATACTTATAAATATGTAAAGGATGAGCGTCAAGAGGATGATGCCAGACTCTTAGGACAAGGGGCAACAGGCACAAACTGGAACATGGGAAGTTCCATCAGAACATAAGGAAAAACTTCTTGACTGTGAAGGTGACAGAACACTGGAACAGGCTGCCCAGGCTCCTTATCTGGAGACTTTCAAAACCCACCCAGATGTGTTCCTGTACAGCCTGCTCTATGTGAACCTGCTTTAGCAAGGGGGTTGGATTAGATTATCTCCCTTCCAACCCCTACCATTCTGTGATTTTGTGACACTGGAAAATGGAAAATCAGTAAAGCAAATAACTAAATGAAGACAGTGATAAAAGCTTAGAGAGTAAAGCTTTATTTTTAAAATAAATAAATAAATCATTACTTCTGTTTCTTCAGCAGAAAAATCATATCCTATTGTATTTCCCTGTAGCAACAGATAAAATGAGGCCTCTAAAGAATAGGTTTGACATCTTAAATCTGATCTTCACCACAAACCTATCAGCTTTAATGTAAAATAAACAATCCAGTAAACTTGGACTACAATTCACCTTGATTTGTTGACAGCTTTCTACCTTTTTCTGTTCTTTCATCTGCAGAGACCTAATTCCAGAAGTAATATGAAAGGCCAAGATACTTCAATCTTAACTTATTTTTTAGAAGAGGGTGGGGTATTTTTATGATCTCAGAAAATAATATCATCTTTGCACTCAGTGCTGCATAACTCAACACATCCAAAAGTTAGTGGCATGATAAACATTTGGAAATTGAAGTCCAACAATGTACAGCCAGGTCTACACAATGGCTATAGCAAAATCCATTGCAGCATAAGAGGTTATCCAAGTAATATTTAGTATTTAAACACTCCATTTATTCCAGCTCATTTCTTGGGATGTTCTTGATGTATTCTCCTGCTGTTCTTGATGTACTCTCCCTTGATTACCTGGGCCAAGTTTTAAGAAACATCACCTCATTTCATCCCAACATTTAACATCTGCTTGAGTTCTGAAAATAAGCAGTCTTCAAGACTTCAACACTGAAGATTTTTCCATTTTCAAGAAACCTCAGCAATAATGTTTTTCATTGTTTGATGACTTTGAAGCTACTTACCAGCCATGTGACTATCACAAAGTTGAGTGAAAAGCCTTTGACCAAATGCCTTAACAAAGTATCTCATGAGTCTGCAGGTTTCACTGGTGCACAAAAATGCAGGAATTCAGTAAAAAATATAAAAGTTTTGGATTTCAATTGATTATTTTATGCAAGAAGTGAGGTATAGACTACATAAGAACAATTAAGTATTTAACATGTCCTTGTGAGCCCTACTGGCTGGCTGCAGTATATTTCCCTCTTCACTTTTAGCACTTAAGAAATCTCACTTTGTTATGACCCCAGACCCTCAGCCTCTAATTACTCAACAGTTACGTATGAAGCTAACCGCAAAAATCACTACTGGTTGTTTAGACAGCCTGCAGACACCTTGTGAATAACTGTTACTGCTTATACAGGCACTAAGACTACACGGAAACGAGTAATTAAGCTCTGGGTAATTTCACAGGTGACTAGAACACACTGGGATTACTCATTGTAGCCAGTTCAGCATTGGCTGCCCAGAATGGCTTCTCCAGCTTTTTGTTAAAAAGATTTGTCAGGTAAACTCAGGTTTTTAAGCTCCATGGGATATTTAGTTCGACGGTGCACGCGCACACACACGTATATTCTCATGCCACTGGTAAAACAAACCTTCCTGGATCTCACCGTCTTGTTCCGACTCTGATACGCAAGCAGATAACATTAACTTCTCACAGAGATTTGTAGGAATTATCTGAGCACCCTGTTGAAATACTATGTTATATACTATACTACCAAAAATACCAAACAAAGCAAACTACTGGCATATTTTGAGTGCTGGAAGCCTACAATCTTCTTGCTATCGTTTACATCTTCATTATCTTAGGCCCTGAGAGACAAAAAGCTTATGGAATTTTCTCATCTCCCTGTAAAGGTTCCTTTTTCCTCTTAAGAAAAAATTCATCATCATTACAAAACAGTAATATTGATTTGAGTTCTTCAGTAACATCTGGGTTACAAAACATAGCACTCAAAGCATCAGCAAGATGTTCTACACTGCTCAGTAGGACAACCTGTTACCCATTTGCAGTGTTTTCTCCTAACCAGTGCTAGGGCTACTCATGCATGTCAGTAACATTAACACAGGAGATGAAACAAATGTGACTAAATGATTTGAAAAGATTCCACTCAACAACCTACTTTTTACACAAATGTACAATGATAATTAGTCTATCTCCTCCTCCTCTGTGCAACCACAAGAGGAGGATCAACACCTCCAGTTTCAGACAAGTTAGAGCAGCTATTTGGCAGGGAAACCACTGGAAAGGGCTTTGTATCTTTAAAGTAGTCTTGTCACTCGGACTCTGTGATGAAACTTTGTGGACAAAACTCATCTACGACCCTTCTCTTTGTGTATCAATATACTACTCTAGAGGCTAAAAATCAGATGCTTTAATGTACTGTAGTGTCTACTGCTAAAAGCACTTGAGTTGTTCCTTGTCATTTCAATTCCTCCTCCTCACTACTGGGTAAGTGATCTGTTTTCTCAAAACAGCAGTATCCTTCCTGAAGGAATATGACTCAGCTTTGCAGATCATCAGTATTACTTCACCAGTAGTCTACTTTTTGATTTCGCTGCACCAAGAAAAATGTGGAGTTAAACAAAGATCCTTCTCCAAAGCAAGCAAATTTCTTTATGAGAACAACCAAATAGATGCAAACTGGTTTAGTCATTAGATTTAAAATAGCCTGCTATGACCTTCAGTATTTTTATTTAACCCAGCAGCCTTTTTTTTTTCACATTAGACTTGTTTCTCACCAACATCAAGCAGAAAAATTAGTTTCCTTTGTTCTCATTAAAATCATCACCTAGTGTCAAAATAACATCCCTCAATCAACAGTATATTTCCAAAGTTTCAATGCGTCTTTCCTATTTTTACACTTTTACTGACCACAAACAGCTATTTCAGTGCTCTCAGCAGCTCCTTCAGGCTGCAGACCAAAATCACTGTGCAATTTTACACTGTTAATAAACTGACCTAATAGTCTGCATCTACATAGGCCCATTTGTTAACACTAGAACTTTTTTTTTTTAATTGAAACAAGACTGGAACAACATAAACATTTTCTTTTCATACTGGGGTAAGGAAAGTCCTCTGAGTCTTGGTTCAGATTTTATTTACCTAGATGGCCATTTTACTTCAAAAAGCTTTTGGAGTTGCGTGGTATTTGAGGTTGAAATTTCATACCTCTTTCTGCTACACTGCTGTGCGACACGTTTTACTGGAGAGATACAACCTCTTTAAGAAACCTCTACTACCCACCTTGTCTACAGTGACCAAGACCTGCAATTAAAGAAAGCTTCGGCTGCTCCAAGCTTCTTCCTACTTTATCAGCTCTTTCCTGAGCACATCAGCACTTCATGCTAGCTCAAACATACTCCTCTCAAGAATGGGACTGGCTTTTCTCTAACTCCCATTTACCTTCTACTCCAAATGTGCATTTAGTTTATTAACTGCCAGCTATCACAGATGTTACAAGTAATTCTCTGTCCGCTCAGAAATATTCATGACTTCTGCCTGTGACTTCTTCAAACACACCCTATCCTCTAACTTTCCCTACCCTTCACTATTCCCAGAGAAGTTTGGCTGTTCCACACCAAGCCAAGTTGCACAACAGCTGCTGCATTTCACACTGAAGCACCCTGTCCTCGCCTTCATCGTTCCAGGAAGCGTCAATTCAACACTACTCCCAAAGTAACTCCTCCATTGTAACTTTATTGTTTCTGTAGCTATTTTTGTTCTGTATACTGCACATCAGCAACTATTAAGTTGTGACATTTCTTTACAGCATTTTTCAAAACACCATTCCCATCCACCTCACAACTTTAACCATCTTATTAAAATGGATGCTGCTGGAACAGGATTCAAATCTTCACTAAGAGGACCCGCTTTTTTTTCAGCCCAGGTCAATCAGTACTAATGACAGTGATATTGATGCAACTTTCTCATTGACTAAAGCAATTCTAAAGGACCAAGTATCAGATTCTTGAAAAGCCGACACAACATCTTACTGATTTTTGTTTCTTGGGGCTTTTTAACAGAAATGCCGTTGTCAGTCTAAGCTGCCTGAAAGAATGGACAACTTGTTCCATACTTAATATTCTCTGCATGCTCACTGCTGCTTAAATCACCTAAATACACCTCGGCTCCTGAAACCCACAGAGTCAAGAATCAATACTTTCAGAAGACAGCATGGATATATCATGCGGGGTACCACCAGTGCTGCTTGCCAACACTTCACTATTAAATGATTTTTGTTAGACATTTGTCAGTACTCTGTAGCTACTCCAACTGCCATGCCAGGTAAGCCACACAACCACAGCTCTGACTACTTACTCTGTAAGTTTGCTACTGTGCATCAGCAGCAGGAGATGGATGAACATTCTTAGAAAGGTACTACCTTAATTTTATACATTGTGTGTTCTACTTCATGAATTTAAGCTGAAAATTGGGCTTGTTTTTCATGTTCCATGCCTAATATGAAATATATTTTGCCCTTGATCTAAAAGCTAGTGTGGTTTTTATTAGTAGTATTAACGAAAAAATTGCTGCCTTTTAAGAGTATGCTACTTTTTCTTCCACTTGCAATCTTTCCCCTCCCTCTCTCTTTTCTTCCCCTCTTCCTAGGAGACTTTCTCTACCACAGTAGCATTTTTTATGTTGTCTACTACAGGCAGGCAGTTTTCCCAGCCAGCATGACACAGGACACTAATGTAAAGCAATCAAGGCAACAGTATATGATCAGTAAGTAGTAAAACATAGGTGCTCCTTGTAAACTTGAAATAGCAGATCTCTGAATAAATCTTTTGGGTTTTATATTTACAGTGTTACTTGTTAAGTGATGTTCATGAAAACCAACCAAACTACACAATCATTATTTAAGAGAAAAGAGGGGAAAAAGAAAAAAAAAAAACAAAAACCAATCATCTTTTCCTGATACTCATTAGTACTTCCTATCTAGTCTCAGCTGATCAACCAATTATCAGCCTAGGCTGCAAGAGACAGATTTGGTTGAACCCAGAACGATCCAAGTCTCATGTCACCAGTACCTGCAGAAGTCTTCAACTACATGTCCACAATCACAATAGATTTTATCATCCCATTTTCATAAATACTCACATGGATATTCTGATACCTACATATATCACAAAACAGTAGTTTGAAGTTCTCTTCTCATAAAGAAGCACACAGGCAATGAGGAAAGAATAAGCATACAATGTTAGAACCAGATGCTATTTAAAGCTACTCTGGTACCAGCCTGTTCACCTCGAGAGAGGTGCACACTGAACTCTCTACTTCAGACACCCTTCTCCTCCAGACCCACGTTCCTCTGATAGACTTATTCCTCCTTCTAAGAAAGGACTACTGACACCTGTGTAGATTCATTTTTAGGTGGAAAATACCCCACTTTGTTTTCCCAGATCAAGTACAATTAACAGTCATATTTGGATTTTATCCAGCAAAAGGTTACTCATCCTAGTGACAAGACTACCAGGGCCTCTTGTTTTCCAGACATTTCTGTCTCCAAAAGGTCCCTGCTCCTTGCTCAATATGTCAATTGTGCTCCTTCTATAAACATAGCAAGTGTTCTCATAAACAGCTGGTGACAAAAAGAATCTCCTCAATGGTTTTGAAACTATCATTTGCCCACACAGCAATGAAGCTACTGCACAGTCTGCAGAAGCCACTGATACAAAACATATCTTACAGGAATTAACTACATCCACTTTCGTCACAAACCAGTGAAGAACTCAGTTGATAACTTGGGGCATTTTTTTGTTTTGTTTGGGATTTTCTGGTTCTTGTTTGTTTGTTTTGTTTTTTCCACTAATACTTAGAGTCATTTATAAAGGCACTTCTAGCCAGAAGCTGACTGAAGTACTTAAAAGCCACTGCACCCTTTGGTATTCACAGATTTCACCATTATCCCAGAAAAGTTACTTTAATTACAAAAAGTACAATCAATCTTTCTTCAGATGAAAAAAAAGTTTTGTTCTTTATACTTTCATTACCTTCAACTAGGAAAAATTCTTTGTTTTGGAGGACATGATTTAAACTCAGACAATTCTCATTCCTGCATTCTAAAGATGTCAGCTGACAGTCCCCTTCACAAAGTATCGAGGACTCAAAACTACAAAGATGAAGATTTAAGCACCAACAAAAGAACAATAAATAATCAAAACCTCTGTATGGTGGCAGTCCCTCAGATTCAACTTTCCTCACCTTAGCCATGTTCAGCCCTTCCAAATTCACAGGATTTTAAGTTGAAACATAGAATGTATTTTGAAAAGCTTTATCTTAATACCTTTTTCATTCAGAATAGATCTTGTACTCCTAACACGTGTATTAAGATCCAGACACTTGCACTCTGCGCCACTGGGTTTTCACAGAGTAATACTCTGTTTTTCCATAATTCTAAGAGATTTTATTAGTCCTTTGGACTCACACCAGTGCACTTTTTAATAAGTTTGTCTATAAATCTTCAGCTCAAAACATATCCCTTTTGTCAGTTTACACATCTCCAGTTTACATATAGGACAGAAAGGCACTTCCTACAACCACTGTGTTTTATCCGACAGTGTAATCACTCTGCTGGGCACTCAGCTCTGCTTTTTAACATTTTTACTCTTAATCCTGCCACAAAAAAAAAAAAAAAAAAAAAAGTGACAGATCTTCAAATAATGAGATTTAGATACCAAATAGATACCAGAAAGTAAGCAGTCTTAATTTCTTCCAAATCCCATAAAGGGATTCCTCATTTAAATTCAAGACATGCAATCTTTCTTTTCATACTACTACCTCACTTCCAGTTTAGCTGCTTTCTGCACATTTCAATTGCAACTTATTTTCACAATTCAGAGTGAGTTTACTTTTATATAACCTATGTAAAACTGGAAATATACACATTTCAAGTGATATGAACCTAGCTGCTGTTCAAAATCCTAACTAAACATCTTCCAAATAATGAAACTCCATTCTTTAGATTACTTTAATTCTAACTTCAGACTTAGTCTTACACAAAAGGACAGGAGGAAAACCAATAACCCCACTGGCAGCTCAACTGAACAATTTAACTAAACTATGATTAGAACTGATTGTTTAGGCAGGTTTTTTGTTGTGGTGTTGGTTTGGGTTTTTTTTTTTTTTCCTCTTGGAAAACACTCTTACTTTTTTTTACTCAGTTTCTCTTTTAAATAACAACTACAGCTTTGCTGGCATTCTCCGTAAGGCACGGGAAAGAGGAAGTATTTATCATTGTAAATACAGTAAAGAGAAAAGTATTTTGTGTGTTCCCACATACACCAAGCAAAGTTTTCTACTTGTTCATTGATCACTGTGTCCATTGTGTTACATGAAGAAAAAAAAACCTGCCTCTTGTTGAAACAAAAGGAAGCACCGGAGATCTCTTAATAGACCCTTTCCTTATAAAGAGTGGATCGTATACCAAGGAGGAGTTTGATGAGCTCTTCCCAATTCCAAACACCCACAAGAAATGCCAGAACATTTTCCAGTGTATGTCACAACCCAAGCTGAACCAGATAACCTCCACAGATAAATACAGAAATGAGAATGACAGTTATTAAATACGCTCTGAGTTTTTCTGATAAGCATTGGGCATGTCCTACTGCTTTAAGATTTTTGGTTGCTGCAAAACTAAGCTCAGTGCAACTGCCCTGCTATCAGAAGTTATCAGTATCAGAAGACATCATTTACGAGCTTATCAACTCTGACATCCCTCTACCTACACATAAATGTGGAAGTTAACTATTAATACAGCCGGCAGGATCTTCCAAAACTGCAAGATTAATACACATGTACCCATCTGTAACTACACTAGGCAGACTGTAAGTCTACTGTTGTAATCCATCATTTTGATTTCAACAGATTTTTTTTTTTTTTCCTGAGAACAACAAGCTCAGTCATTCTTCAGTGATGAAACCCACAAGGCCAGCATCTTGACTCAAGAAGGAGTTTCGTACTCATTACTGTCACATGAAACAGGTTGCGAATGAGCATCAGGCCCTTCAGAGGGGATGCAGCCCCTGTTCAGAACATTCGTCCAAGCAAATCCAAGCAAATACAGCTCTGAACCCTGCTTCAGGGATGCCTGCTGCAAATCACACCTCCCTCCTCACCCTCATTAAATCAAACACGTTCAACAGCAAGAACCGACCGCCAGCAGCACAGATTACAACGTTTCCCACCTCCCTCACGGACTTTGCTTAAAAATCCAATTAACACAGCTTTTTATTATTATTATTATTATTACTACTGACATCAGTATTATTTTTTAAACACGAAATCAGCAGTTCCCCTCATATTTCCAACGGTGAGTCTGCATTTTTCTTGCTCACCGCTCCTTTTTAGGCATCCAGACGGAGCAAGTGCACAGCCCTGCCCTGCTGCCCCGCCCGGGAGCGATGGCCGGGGATGCTCGGAGGGGTGGAGGGGGGGGGGCGCGGAGAGGCCGGCGGAGCGCAGGGCAGCGGAGGGAGGCAGGGGAGGAGCCGGCACCGCTCAGGGGAGAGCAGCCGGCACCGGAGGGAGGCTCAGCCGCCGTCGCCGCCCAGGCTCCCGGCAGGGCTCCGTCCCCGCCGCCAGCGGTTCCTGCGGCCCAGGCAGCCCTGCCCTGCTCTCCCCTCCGTCCCCACCGCCATTCCCTGGGGAGAACGTCTCGGTGGCGGGGGCAGCCGCCCTCCCCGCCCGGTTCCGTGCCCAGAGTAAACACCGAGTGAGAAGGCAGCCTCCATTTTTTTTTTTTTATCCCGGCAGCCTGTCAACAGGCTCCCCCCCTTCCCTCCCAAGCCTCCGCACCGAGCCCGGCTTCCCAGCCCGGCAGCGTCCTAGAGCCGCTGCCGCCTGGCCGCCGCTGCTGCTCCGCCTCAGCCGAGGCAGGGACACCCCTTAACGTGGGCTTCGCTTTTTGTCCTTTTCTTTCCCGTCTCACTCTACGCATCCGCTTTCAACGCTGCCCGCTCCCACCCCTGCCCTCGGCCGCCACCCAGCAGCACGGCACCGTCGGAGCGCGACCGGAGGCACGTTGCCTTTTATAGCGGTGTCATCCCAGCCCGTTTGCCTCCCCGGGGGGCCCGGCCAGCGCAGCGCGCCGCTCCCCTTCCCCGCTCTGCCTCCCTGCTCCTCTAACACCGAGGGCCACCCGGCCCCGCGGCTGCTTCTCCGCCTGCGTCCCGCCGCGCAGTCCCCGGCGGGGTATTTTGGTGGGGGGAGGACGGGACACAGGACACGACCGGGTCCGCTCGGCGCCAGGTGGTGCCGCCCGGCCCCGGTAACACGCTCGCCATCGGGCCGGCATCTGAGGAAGAGTCGCACCTGTCACCGGCGACACCGCCTCGGGGCAGTGCCCAGCCTCCGTACCCGCCCGGCCCGGGCCAGGCCGCCCGCCGCGCCCCTTTTCATGCCTCCTTTCTGCCGGCGAGGGTGACGACTCGCCCGCGGCAGCACTCGCAAGTTGCTGCGCCCGAGACGAAGCCCCGCTGCTCCCCGGCACAGGACGGGAGAGCTCGGCTTTCTCCCCCCTTGCCGACCGGCCAGGCCAACCCTGTGCGGCCCGGGCCTCGCACCGCCGCCTCCGCTAGGAAGAGCGGCGGCGCCTCGTACGGACGGGCACTGAGGAAGCGGCCCCGCTGGCGAGGGGAGGACGAACATTCCCCGAGGCCACCTGACAAAGCCGGCTGCCCTCGCCCCCTCTCCCAGCTCTGGGCGAAAGACGTCGCTTCCTTCCACCTTTCGCAGCTACCTCCAGCCGCGGCCCGGCCGCTGCCCCTTTCTTCCCCGCCTTCTCGCCCTCCGCACGGGGCCACACTCACCGGATCGGAAGAACGCCGCGATGTCCGCCGAGTCCTTGGCCGCCTCCTCAGCCCCTTCCCCCGCACCGCTGCCGGCCGTGGTGGCGGCGGAGGTGGCGGTAGCGGCGCTGCTCATGGCTGCTGCGTGCGGCGGCGGCTCCTCCGGGCGAGACCTACCGCCAACCCCACCGCCCCCTCCGCGGGTCCCGGCTTCACCTCCGGGCGGCAGCGGCTATTAGGGCGGCAGCCGGAGCGGGCGAGCGATGCGGGGCGGCGGCGGGCGGCCACAGCGAGCGCAGGGACATGAAGGTATGTGCGGAATGGCAGCTCCGGGAGCGCCCACCCCCCGCAGCCACCTAGGAGGCGGCGTGTGCATGCAGGGAGTCAGGGCGGGCGGGCGGGCGGCAGCCGGAGCGCAGACAATCGCGGGAGGAGGAGGAGGGCGACGACGACGAAGGCATGGGAAGGGCCAGCAGTCCGCGCAGGCAGCAGCCGGTGGGCGG
>JANVCC010000101.1:3622667-3682732 GCA_025345505.1 Todiramphus chloris collaris | reverse complement strand
TAGCCGCCGTGATGCCGGTGGCCGCAGCAACCACCGTCCTCCATCTTGATTGGGAGGGGGAGGAGGAGGGTGGGAAGGGGGAGTCGGGAAAGGAAGAGAGTCCCCGCCCGAGCAACAAGGGCGGTGGAGCGCGGGGGGGGGGGGGGGCGGGGAATCTCCGGCTGCGTCCGGCACCGGTCGGGACGGGGCGGGGCGGTGCAGGACGTCAGCGCTCCCGCCGAGCCCGCTCCCCATTGGCTGGGGCGCGGCTGCTGGGGGAGCCCGCCGGGGAGCGCGCCTGGCGAGCGGGGGCGGAGCGGATCGGGCGCAGCCGGTGCCCGGCGGCTGCCGGAGTCGCGGCCGCGGCCTGCGGAGCCTTCGCTCGTTTTATTTTTTTATCCGCTTCCGACTGAGTTTCGCCCTCGTACGCAGCTGGTGCGGGACAGCCCAGCTGCCAGCTCGCCGGTGTGCAGAGGTCGAGCTGCGGTCCTAGAAATTCCATTCATTCAGCCCGTCGGTAGCGGGGGCGGGCGGAGGCCGAGCCCCGCCAGGCGCTCCTGCCTGCTCCTCCCCAGGGGGCTTGGTGGAGGTCACACGGTCTCGGTGGTCTCTCCGAAGGGTCATGCTGGGTAAGAGCTCCTCTACCTGTAGTTCCAAAGGGGAGACGCGTAACGCCTGAAAGAAAAAACAAAGAAAGTACGCGAATGTTTCAGAAAGGCGCCTTTTAAAGGCAGGGAAACAGTCATCGCTACCCGTAGTGTTGTTAGTTTTTAATTCGCTGCTTACAGGGACACTTCAAAATATTTTGTGTGAGGGATCAGTCCAATTAAGATAAAATAAGGATACGGCTCATGATGGAAAGGGCAATTCAGTGCTTGGTTAAGGTGCATCCCAGCACAATCGCACTCCTGGTGTTAAACTGCCACAATAAGATTGTGTGCAGATAAGGTTGAAGAGACAGTGGCGAGGTAGACAATTCATCAGTTGCATAAATTGATAAAACTCATCTCAAATGCTTGTGATAAAACGGTCAGAGTCATTGTTTATTAGCACACTTGAAACACAGCAGTACAGCTTCAGGAACTCCTGGACTTTTGGTAAGTGTTAAAAGCAAAAATAACTTAAAGAGAAATGTGGTTCTGTTAGTTTATCACTGTCAAGTGATGTGAAAATCATTCACAGGGTTCCCAAGGTTTGTATTTGTCTGAAGTTGTATAGCCTGATGAAAAAGCTTTTGTGCACTTACAGAGAGGAAATTAATTTGACTTGAAAATATGTATTTTTTTTATGGGGGCGGGGGCAGTAGGCAAAGGAAAGAGTTCCATATTATTATCCTACTGTCAGAAGTGGTTGCACTGTGAATTCCTTTCTAGTTGTCCTAGCACCTTCCAAACTAGCAAAAAACATGACTGGGACAAACGCTACTGCTCTCTATCAAGCAGTGAGTTGGCCAGGAAGTAGGAATAGGATACTGTACTCAGTATCCTCAGCTTGTCCTTTTTTGTCTTGGTTTTGTCAACCTGCATCAGCTGAAATCGTAAATGCAGGAAAAGAAAAAAAACACTATTCTTCATGTAAAAGATATTTTAAGGGTGCTGTGACCTGATAAATATCAATGGCATTAAAGCCAAGATTCAAATTAGAGTTCATTTAAATCGTGTGCTAGGAGTTTTTAAAGCTAAATATGTTGAAATCATGCTTAATTTATAGACTTACTTTATGTATATATATATGTGTGTGCGTGTGTGTAAAAGCATTTAATTTGATGCAAGCAAATCATTCAAAAATATTTATATCCTGGTAAAATAAATGTCCTAAGAGAAATGTTGTTTCATTTGAATGTCCTTTATTTCTCCTTGCATTGTCTCTTACTCCGGTTGAATGGTCACTCTAAAATCAGTATATCAATGCACAAAGATCCTTTTTCCTGTCAAAGAGGTCTCTTGTGAGGAAAGAAGCTTGCCCAGTGCCTAGCCTTCAGTATCCAGGGTGAGAAGTGTCACATGTCACCTCATGTTTCTTCCCTAAAGGAATATGCAAGCTGGATACTGCTCAAGTTATTCTCCTGCAGCATTTGCTGTCCACTTAATGAAGAAAACAAAAAACAAATTTGCCCCATTTCTGTAAGACATTAAAGAAAGCAGAGAACAGATTGATTTGAAATCACTGGTCTGTACAAGCTTTCAGGAGAAGTAAACTAGAAAGTCATTATTTTGGACAAGCTACCAGACAAGAGATGATACTGAACTGAGTGGTCAACCTGAGTTGTCTTCTTTCTCAGAACCAAGTAAACCTTCAATTAAAAACAAACACACAAAAAAACCCCAAACAAAAAAAAAACAAAACAAGGCAAAACCCACACAACAACAAGGTTTCCACAATTGAGTTGTTTCCTCATAGTTGTTCACAAACTTTACTATTCATTTCACAAAACAAAATACAGAACAAAAAAGCGAGTGTGAAGACAAGACTTCCACATGGAAAATGCTTGTAGTGGAAATGTATGTGGACTTCTCTTCAGCCTAGCCAGCCTGTAGGAACGGCTGCTTAACAAACATTATTTTTCTGCAGAAAGCTTTCAGGGGATTCCAAAAGAAGGCAGAAGCACTTGGGGTAAGTAGTCAAGAAGAACATACCAGTTGCTACTGTGCGTTTAAGATGACAAGGCTTCTTTTAAGTTTGTAGCAGTTAAGACAAGAAATCAAAGTTATTAATGTGTATCACCTCCAAGTTGTTATCTGGTTTCTGATCTAAATAGTGCTTGTGTTACAGCACCATTTGTCAGTTTCAAATTATTCTCCAAGCACAAGATGCATTTCTTTTATCTGTAGATGAACACTGAGGCATTTTCCAACTGTAAGCTTTATTATCTCCCTCTTCTCTGCAGCAGCATCCATGTATTTCTGAAAACTTACCTTGAACGGTGCTAACCCTATGTGCTCCACTTCCTTATACCATAAAATTGAGTTTTTGTTTCTATTGTATGAATTATGGCAGCTTTTGGAACTTCTGCCTTTGCCTCTTCATTTTTTTTTTTTTTTTTACTTTTCTAAAAAGCAGTAAACTTTTTTGCTATCTAATAGCAGATGAAGTGCCTCTCACCTATGTAAAATGTTGCCAGTCTGCTTGAAAATGTTTTCTCCACACTTCCCCTGGTAAAACCTTCCACATTCTTCCATTTCCTTATAAACTTAGAGTAACACTGCCAGCACCCACCAGGACATAACATTTCACAGATACTTTTAGGACCTGCAAGAAGTTTAGTACACTGAAGTCAAAAACTGTGAAGGGACAGTGTTTGATGGTCATAATTAAAGTATTCCTGCTTATGTGGTCATGACTGTCAAAGCTTAAGCACAGTATCAGGCAGGTTTTTGATAAATGACAGACCACCTTGTGTGTTTTTGCATATCATTTACCAAAAAATGTTAACGATCCTGATTTTATTTATAACCAAACCACTTTTTTTTTTTTTTTTAATTCTCACCATTTCAGTGATGTGATATCTCTATAAAAATCCAGCTCCCAGTTCTGCTACATGGCATGTAGTGACTTGTCAATGTCAAGGACACTTCTGTTATGTGTAGAAATTACACGAGCCATCTGATGTTTTATAGACTATTGGTGGTCTATACACCATCTGTTGACTAACCTCAGCCTAATGAAGTGTTGGTTTTTCTTTTTACACTTAGGCACTCATAATTCTACATTATTGTACAATTATTGGCGGCTGAACCACTTGGCTACATCTCAGACAAGTCATCCCACTGCCTTTGCTGTCCAGGTTTTCAGAAATGCTTGTTCTCGCCCTAAGGAAGCATGCGTACACATAAACGGACACACGCATGCACTCCCTAATTTCAGATTTTCTATCACTGGCATTAACATCAAAGCTGTACTGGACTCTTAAAGAGTATTTTCCTATTTGTCCAAGAGGCTGAAATAGGTGCAGTGATTCAGAGGCTTTCTGAAATAATTGAAGTTACTGTACCTGGTTGAAAACAACACACACATTCATTATGAGATCACAGCCTAGATGGATCATATTCAGAAATCCTAAAAGTAGGACAATGCATACTAAAACCTCCATGGGTGATTTACTCCTTTTTTTTCATCACCTTTCCTTTAGACATTCCATAGTGTGCCCCTCACTCCACAACAGATAAAAGTACATATTCTTGATCATTTAACGTTGTCATCCCTGAATTTTCCAAGGCTAGGTTTTGACTAGGATATGGTCCCATGTAGCTAAAGAAGAGGTACATGTTTTTGGTTTTTATTTTTTTCCCTGGATAACGAGACTGGCAGCACTAGATGAGTTCATCTTAATTGCTGAGGCGTTAAAAATGTCTCCTCAGTCTTTCGTTAGCCTTAAGAGCATTTTAGGAAAAAAGCTTAAGAGACAAATTCAGCACTTTTTCTTGTGGAATTCCACCTTCTACTGTCTCACATGTTCATCCTTACAAGGAAAACCATCCAGTTTCAAGGCTTTGTAAGTTTCTGTTAAGAAATTGGGTTCTAGTGATGTAGATCAACTGAAACAATGAAGAGTTAGCATGTCTGGCTTCAAAGCAAAAGCTGTAGCACAATTGTTGCTTACACTTCAGAAAGCTTAAAGAGCTTAACGCTGCACATATTTCCTTCTTAGGCTTACAGAATCTTGTTTTCCTAGTTTTGGCTCTTTAAACTAAGCAACTGGATGATTCAACCTACTCAGTGGCTTGTGTCATATCATTCCCATTGTTCTGAATGTACCATACTGCCAAAAACTTCTGTACACAAACCATGTTAAGCCCTTAAGGAATACTTCTGCATCAAGCCTGACATCCTCCGTAGATGTGACCATTTCTTGCTCCTGTTCAGGGGATGTTATAGAATAAAAGGCTTCCAACAGCAAGCAAGTTGGGCCCCTATCAAGCCTATGTTACCAATGCTATCAACAATGCATTGAAGGCATCAGTGATATTTTTTTTTTATCATGATGTATTAGTCCCCTTATGCCTAAAAAGCACTAGCATCTCCACAGAAAAAATGCACTGTGCATACAGGAAAAATTTACTGTGTGTGACTTTAAACACAGACCACTGCTTTGTATCATCGTGATGATGAACTCAGAAAAATAGGTCACCAATTAAGCTAAGATACTACACTAATGCTTGCTGATTGATCACCAGACAGCCTTACATTATGTCACGTACTTATACCAAGCATTTTGACACATTCTGTACTACATTTATGAGAAAACTGTTCACTTAGTATCAAAGCGGTGTTAAGTCCAGTTGATAATTATCCTCCTACTTTAACAGTAATAGTCTGTTAATTGTAGCGGCTTCCCTACAAGCAGTTGTTAAAGTAGTCTGCAGCACACAGGAGCCATGTGTAAAACCAAATTGTAATTTATGAGTCTAGGCAAAGTGAAACTTAAATTATAAGTGAAGCTTAAAACAAATGGCATCCTGCTTCAAGACTTACCTCCCAGAAGAGGGCATTTACTGCTTGTGTGCATGTAGATTCCTCAGCGTGCTGGTTTAATGTTGCCCAGATTGGAAAGCATCTTGGATGCCTATGTCTGGTCTGTCTCACTTCTGTCAATCAGTATCTTGTAACAGAGATCGAAGAACTTTTTTGCTTATGCAACAAACTAACCAAAATTGCATAATTTCTTTCCTATACACAACTGAATTGTAGTTTAAGTCATTTAAAAACTGACAATTAAAAAACCAATATTTACAATACTTTTGCATCTGGTGCTAGAGAGTTAGTTTTGATAGCAAGCTATGTAACTCATAAGTTTGTTGGGTTTATATGACTTAAGTCTTTATAGGTTGATGGCTCCCCAAGAATGCATTCAGTCCCTGCTGACTTTACTGCTCTGAAAGAGGATCATCATTTTTTCAGCCTGGTGTTATTTACAATTGGACCTTGACGTTTTGCAGGTTCATTTGAGAGCTCAGTAAAGAGACACGTCCAAGACGTACAACATTTTCAGTCAGGGTACCAGTAAAGGCTGTTCTGCTGAAGTCAAACTAGACTGCATGAGTGCTCAAACAGGTCCCCCAGATTTGTTTCATTTGGAAAGAACAGATTTGTTCAGAAGAAGTCTTTTTGAACTCCCAGGGAGCCTTCTTGAGACCTGTGAAATGGTTCCTCATCACCACCTGATACTGCAAGAGGTGATCTCTGGTATCAAAGCCATGGTTTGCAATCTAATTTATTTATTTATAGGTATATACATTTATAACAATTTATCCTTTCCCTTGGTTAGACCAAGGCTTTGTCTCCAAATTGGTCTTTTTATCATAGTCTTCACTTTCTGCAAGTATTTCACTGTTGCCTCTTGTGTGTATACATAATATGTGATTTGTTCAGATTAGTGAGTAGTTGTGCTTAGGGAGGTCAACTTCTAGGTGAGGATTTATCATTCCTTAGTACCAGTTGGCCAACATTGTCATGCTAGTTGATTATGCTATTAGCTAGACAGTAGCAACAGATGTTATTCCTGACATTGCTTAGCCTTAATGAATTTTGTGAGGGTGCACAGCCATTAATTGCCAGCCTTGTCTTCTTCTAGGAGCTGCTGCAATGGGAAAAAAACCAGAGTGGAACAAAGTTTCCCAGTGTTTCCTTCTCATAATCAGAAAGTCAAATTCCTTGCCGTGTCTGGGAAGCCAATTGGCTTTCAGCAGCAAAAAAAAAGCAGCAGCTGCAGGAATGCTCTGTGGATAGAGGACAGTAAATAAACTGGTTTTAGTTTTTTCTATACTCTCCAATTTTTCAATTAGAAGACAAGTCCTCTTTTATTTTCCTTAATCCTACTTGGTATATCCTCTCTTCTCCATTGTACCACGGTAAGCTAATTGAGCAAAATGCAACTGTTGCCAGCATTTTGCTCCTCATATGCTTGCTTGGTTCACTTTTGTATTTAGCAGCTAATTTCACGGGTAGTCCCAGTTTCCTGTTTTTAATTGAATAGGCTACTTGGAGGGGAACCCTTGGGCACAACAGTGGTAAGTTTTGGTGTTGACCCTGAAAGGTATCCAGCACATACTGCTATTGGCATATTAACCCCAGTTAGAGCCAGTTGCTTTGTAAGACATTCAGCATCTGGGAGACCATTCAGGACCCACAGAGTCACTTGGTGTTCCACATTCCCTCCAGAGTCTCAGCTGCTGTTTCTAAAGACAGAAACACAGAAGGACTCCAGCTTCCAAGTCTTTCCAGTCCTTAGCCCCTTTGTCAATACTTGTACACAAGACTGAAGACATTATCTGTGCATGCTTGCATTCTGGTATAAAGGGGCTGTTCAGTTTGTACACAAAGCAAATATATAGATCACATGCTCTGCATGGCTTATGCTGTATCTCTGCCTCTGAGTTCTCACAGAACAGGAGCAGATAATGTGGGACAGGAGCTGTATTCAGCTGGCAGAGCTCCCAAGAAATGCCTACAAACTTCTGGGCCTTAGCGTAATTGTAGGACACAAGCTATTTTTGCATTTTACTAAAATGATTTTGCCTTTTGGGGCAGGTTACTAACCCAAATGAATCCTTTTACAGGTAGAAAGCTACATCCAGTCATTCCAGTTGCCACTGGCAACTGGAAGTTTCACCAGTTGTCCATTCATATCAATAAGAAGAGAAAAATGACTTTTTGACAGTAAATCTCTAGCAAGAGAGCAGCCACATCAGGAGCAAGTGGGATTCCATAGATACCATTTCAGTTCATTTACTACACAAATGTGAATTGAATTGACTTAAGCTCTAAAATTTAAATTATCAATACTTCTTAGTGAAAGATTTCATATTACACCTCATATAAAATTTCTCATATTAGATTTCATATTACTTGAGATTTTGCTATTCAAATTATATGCCTATATTTCTTTCCTATCTACTGCTTTCACCTAACAATTATTTCCTGCATGACACGTAACAAATGTATTGTCCGAGGTTTCCCCTGGACTTAAACGATGGTCCAATAGGTTTGGAAATTTGCACAACTTTTAGAAAGCTTTTGATTTTTCATGTCTGCTTTACAAAGGTGCCTTGCATAGGAAAGGCAGTAGCTTGCGTGACAACTTGTCTTTGCAGCACACAGTGTAGATTAGGACCAAATTGTGTCCTGTAGCCAAATATGGAATTTTAGTATCTTCATCACACCATGGAGATTGCCTGACAAACAACCATTTCATTATAAAAGCAACTTTTCTCTGCTTGGGTATTTCAGCTAACATGTTGCTTCAAGCTCCGTCTGCTCATTTAGAACATTCTTTATAGACTATGACTGCTGGGTTGAGCCATGAATGAATACCACTGCTATCACAACCTGCCCCTACATTTTGTCAGAAAAAAAGCTCTTTTTGAGCTTGCTGCTATATATACTGCATTTTGTCACTTCACTTCACTTGCATTCCATTCGTGTCTGTTGTATGGAATATGATTACTTTGAATTATTGTCTACTTCTGCTGTTGAGTATAGTGATTAACTTCTAAGCTTCTGTAATATGTAAATGTCAGGTCTAACAACAATGTGATATAGAAATTGTTGTTATGCTGCAGGAAAGGAGCAAATCCAGTCAGACATCTTGGGGGTGGCACTAGTTTTAGTTCACCTAGAAGCAGTAATTTCTGATTTAACTGATTGCCCTTTTTAGTAGGATAAATATAAAAAGATATCGTGACTGTGAAGAGCTGTCCCTTAAGAACAGCCATGAGAAGGTCGAGAGCTTATGGGTGAAAATAAGGGATCAAAACAACAAAGGAAACCTTGTGGTTGGTGTCTACTACAGGCTGCCAGATCAAGGGAAGCTCATCAATGAGGCCTCCTTACTCCAGCTCCAGGAGGCATCACGCTCGCAGGCCCTCATCCTACATGGGGATTTCAACCATCCCAATATATGTTGGAAATGTTGCGCGGCAAGCTGTATGCAATCCAGGAGACTCCTGGAATGCCTAGACGACAACTTCCTAAGGCAGGAAATAGACACCCCTACCTGAGGGGATACAATACTAGACCTGATGGTCACAAATACTGGTGAATTCATCAGGGACATCAAGATAGGAGGCAGCCTGGGCTGCAGTGATCATGCACTAGTGCAGTTCATTGTCCTAAGGGGTATGAGGGAGATGAATAGCAAAGTCAGGACCCTAAATTTTAGGAAAGCAAACCTCCAGCACTTCAAGGAGTTAGTCAGTAAGACTCCCTGGGAAACAGTCCTTAGGGACAAGGAAGAGGAGCAGATCTGGAAGATCTTTAAGGATGCCTTTCATAGAGCTCAAGATCTCCTGATTCCCAGCTGTAGGAAATTGGGTAGGGAAGGAAAGAGACCAGCATGGCTGAGTCAAGACCTGCTGGTTAAACTAAAAGACAAGATGAGACTGCACACACAGTGGGAGCAGGGACACATATCCTGGGGAGAATACAGGGACATTGCCTGGTTTTGTAGTGATGAGGTGAGAAAGCCCAAGGTGCAGCTGGAGCTGAACTTGGCAAGAGATGCAAAGAAACACAAGAAGGTCTTGTATAGATACATAAAACAGAAAAGGAAGGTCAAAGAAGGCATACCCTCCCTGAGGAACAACAATGGTGAGTTAGTAATAACGGACAAGGAGAACGCTGAGGTCCTGAACAAATTTGTTGTTTCAGTTTTCAATGGCAACTTCTCTCCTCACAGTTCTCAAGTGGATGGCCCATGAGACAGGGACCAGTGAGGCAAAGTCAATGAGGACAATGTTTGTGAATTGTCGTTGTTTATGCCGGGAGTGGAGAGATGCAGCAACATATAAATTCAGCAAGAGCAGGCAAAAGAAGCAACTTTATTAATTTACAACCCCATTTTATATACCCTAGCCCCACAGGGCGATTGGTCAGTGGTCACCCATCTCCTAGGGTGATTGGCTAAAGTCCTACAACACCCATTTCAAAATATTTTTCCAATGTACCATAAACAGAACTTAGCAAAACACCAGGTGTTGGTCCAGCTTACAAAAACCATCCTACTGTTTCTCATAATTTGTGTGAGGAAGGCAGGATTCTCACCGAATATTGTGAGAACCTGAGAAAATCCCTCTGCTAGCAGCTTATCAGCATCCACAGTGAATACCTGAGGAACCTTAATACACACAAGTCCATGGGACTCGATGAGATGCATCCCAGAGTACTGAAGGAATTTGCTGCTGCAGTTGCAAAGCCACTGTCCATAATATTCAAAAAGTCATGGCAGTCAGGTGAGGTCCCTAGTGATTGGAAGAAAGGAAACATCACACCCATTGTTTAAAAGGGAAGAAAGGAAGACCCTGGGAACTACCAACCTGTCAGCCTCACCTCTGTGCCTGGGAAGATCATGGAACAGATCCTCCTAGAAGATATGCTAAGGCACATGGAAGACAGGGCGGTGATTCAAGAGAGTCAGTACAGTTTACCAGGAGCCAGTCCTGCCTGACCAATCTGGTGGCTTTCTACAATGAAGTAACTGCTTCAGTGGACAGTGTTCACAATCAGTGTTGTTTAATATTGTCATTAACAATATAGACAATGGTATTGAGTGCACCCTCAGCAAGTTTGCTGACCATACTAAGCTGGGTGGTGCAGCTGATATGCCAGAGGGATGGGATGCCATCCAGAGGGACCTGGACAGGCTGGAGAGATGGGCTCAGGTGAACCTCATGAGGTTCAACAAAGCCAAGTGCAGGGTCCTGCACCTGGGACAGGGCAACCAGCATTATCAATATAGGCTGGGAGAGGACATGCTAGAGAGCAGTCCTTTGGAAAAAGACTCGGGGGTACTAGTAAATGAAAAGCTGGACATGAGCCACCAATGCGCAATGGCAGCCCAGAAGGCCAATCGAATCCTGGGCTGCATCAAAAGAAGCATGGCCAGCAGATCAAGAGAGGTGATCCTGCCCCTCCACTCTGACCTGGAGTACGTCACCTGAAGTACTGTGTCGAGCTCTAGAGTCTCCAATACATGAAGAACGTGGACCTGTTGGAGCATGTCCATAGGAGGGTCACAAAAATGATTATAGGGCTGGAGCACCTCTCCTATGAAGACAGGCTGAGAGAGTTGGGGTTGTTCAGCCTGGAGAAGAGGAGGCTCCGGGGAGACCTTATAGCAACTTTCCAGTACCTGGAAGGGGCCTATAAGGAAACAGGGGAGGGTCTATTAACAAGGGTTTGTAGGACAGGACAAGGGGTAATGACTTTAAGCTAGAAAAGGATAGATTTAGGTTAGACATAAGTAAAAAGTTCTTTAATATGAGGGTGATAGATCACTGGAATAGGTTGCCCAGAGAGATGGTGGAGGCCTCATTTCTGGAGACATTCAAGGCCAGGCCTGATGAGGCTCTGAACAGCCTGACCTAGTTAGAGATGTCTCTGCTTGTTGTAAGGGGGTTGGACTAGATGACTTTTAGAGGTCCCTTCCAACCCAATACATTTTATGTTTCTATGATTCTCTACTATGATATTGCAAATGTCTGACAAATCTCTCATACCATAAAAATATTTTCTTACAAATAAAGCTAATGTTAGGCTGTAAGAATCTAGGACTTCAAGATCTCTAGGAAATCTGCAATCCTATTTCATCCAGCAAGTGTCACTCTGTAACTAACTAAAGCCCAAACCAACTTTTATGAGAAATTGCAGTACAGAGTACTTTCATTAAGTTATTAATTATTTCTTTTTTTTTCTCTCTTAATTCACCAGATTAACTTTTGTCATATTTCATAGCATGCAAAGGAGTAAGCATGTGGATTTATCCTTTTAAGATGAAAAAAATTGTATTTCCAATCATTTCACCCCATACTAACATCTACTACAAGGAATAAACTGCTCACAAGCTCTCAAATGCTATACTTCACTGTGGATTTCATTCTTCACTTCATCTTGTGCTGTATTTGATAAATGTAGCTATTACTTAACAGATCCATTCTGTTTTAAATCTGTTATGCATAACATTTAAAGATGGAAATACTTAGACTGAATTTTCAAAATATCTGCTGGGATTTTTTAGGGGCTTTCCCTAAATATGGTATCAAGCACAACAATGAAGGATTCAAAATAATTTCCTATATATAATATCCTATAATGAAGATTTGTACATGAGGATTTTTTCATATTAGTTTTTTTTTTTTTACTAAAGTAAAAGTAATGAAGCCTTTACTCCTTTTATGTCATTTTTTTCTGTGCTAGTTTTAAGCTATCACTTCTCTCCAACTATGATTTCTTTGGCAGGATTAAAATCTAGTTTCTTCCTTTTTCATACATAATGAAGTGAACCAACTCCATCATTCATCCATGAGGTACATTCATTCCTTGTACTATATATTTAGAAATATTCTCATTGATTCATTAGCAGTATTTCTTTTATTTCTAAATGGTGTTCAAAAAATAGTTATATACCAAATATTAATACTTACATGCATCTAAGAGTATTAATATTTTCCCCTGTTGTAATTTTTTTAGATTATTTAAAACCAGGTAATAAACTATTCTGTGAAAAAAATAGTATTTCAAACATTCCAAATGACAAAATTTTGCATTTATTAATATTGAGGTTTTGTGAGTAAGGCTGATCAGAACACCATGTATAGACAAAACAAAACTACTCCCAGAAGTGTTACCAGTGCAGGAATGTGGTGGCAGATGAAGCTGAGAACCAGCAGTGGAGATGCAGAAGTGCTTCAGAAGGCTGTCACCAGGCTTTTCATAACACTTACTGAACAAATTGGTTAAGTGGATGGGAAGGGAGGTGGGGAGAAAGGGCAGTTTTCTGTGCTGGGATAAACATGCAACTAACTGACTTTCGTGTTTTCTGTAAAATTAACAGTTATAAATGGCAGAATTGTCTGGGTTTTCTTCAGTGACTGGCAACTTTTCGTATGAAATTGTGGGCAGTATAATTACAATGAAAGTTTTCTTCTCTATTCACTAAACATGAGCCATGTGCCATGAGGAGTCAAAATGATGATCTGAAATGCAGTCCTCTGTCTTGTTTCAGAGAGCAATAAATATCAGATGCTACAGAGAAAGAAAATATAGTTCTACTAATACCAGAAGTTTCTTTCTGGCCTCATACTGCTATCATAAATCGCAAACCACAAGTATTGCTATCTTTTAACATATATATGCATTGCTACTATTGTACCTGTAGGTGATAAAAGTTAATTGGAAAACCAAGTAGAGAAAGGTGGTAGCTTTGATCAGATGAGCTAGTACAACTGGAAAAGCCAGACAAGCTTTTAAACGCACAGGTTGTTCAAGACAGCTGAAGTAGTCTTGTATGTCTTAACATTTTTTTGCTAGCAACATTAGTTGGCTTAAAAAGACTTTCTTCTCAGTAGAACTTGAGTTTCTCTCATATCCTTGGCAAATCATGGCTACAAAATCTTTTTTGAAAAAGGGGCCTATAGTTTTTTTCTTTCAATTGTGCTTGAACATACTGCTTTTCAATTAGGTTTTTTTCTCTCTTTTGCATTAGATAAAACAGTAGAGATATGACTCCTTTTTATTCTCTCCATTCCATTTACCAAATTAAACTTTGGCTACATTTGCAGTTATCATTCTCCGTATATTAAATGATCTTAATTATTTATGTGCATTCCTATGTATAGAATATTATTCTTCTAAGCAATTTTGTTCATTATTTCTGAACTCTGATGCTCCTTTATCTTTTGTATCAGATGGTGTACTAAAAGCTGAACATATTTTACAGTTAATCTCAAGCTGAGCACTTCCTATGTATTTATGCAATGGTATTGTAAGTTCTAGTGTAAGTATTACATAAATTGGTGACATAATCTTACTTTAGTCCGAATTTTGAGTTGTGGTTAATACATCTAATAAGTTCATGTAGCATAAATACATTTGTTGCACCTTTTTAATATCCTTATCTTATACTTGCACAAAAATGGGAATTTATTGTATTAAGCTTGGTGGAAGAATAAGTTTTAAATTTTCATAAGGGTTTTCTGTGTTTGTTTTTGTGTTTGGGTTTTTTTTACTTCTGATATGATAATACCAACAAAGTAAGACAGCATAGAAATAAATAATTTTTTTTTAAAAATAGACCTAATTTGATTAGAAGCATGGACATAAACCTTTACTTCCATAAACGCATAAAGTTTGGGAAAAAGTTGAACAAATAAGCAGAAGCAGTGAAACAAATTTAGTTCTTCCTGCCTTGAGAGGGTATTCTAAATTGCATGGCTTCTTAAAATACCTTCCAGGGCTGCAATTTTACACAATGAAATGCATCATTAAAATGTTTAGACCTCCCTGCACAGGCATTAATCTATTTAATTTATGAATATTTACATTTTACTAGGCTCTCTCTTTCAAATCGCTAATAAATTGAGTAGATAACGGTGGTCTTATTATAGCACCTTTCTACATTCAGATCAAACATGAGCACAACAGAAGTTGTACAGTGACTCCTCTTATTCTTTTTCTTCTCTTCCTCAGTTTACCTTTTTCTAATTGCTGTTTACACTGTGACTTGCTTCTTTTCTCTGTCAGAGGAGAATCTACCTCAGGAATTACCTAAAAGGCATTTACCTAAATTTTTTTTTCATATGGAAAATAATACTGTATGTGGTAACCTGACAGTTTATACAGTACTTTTTATATCAGCATAATTCTTTTTGTAAAAAAGGAATATTTTCTTCACTTTATACTGTGTTGGTTTGGAAGGAGTTTTAACTACAGTGAAAAAGCTTCTTTCAATCTAGAACTATCACAGTCATGCAAAGATTGATGCCATTTTAATGGCTGCTTATTGATTTAACAATATCACTATAAAAGGTACAGTGATATAATTGTTCCTATAGAAACAGTCAAAATATTCCAGCATAGACGGATCCTTTCTCTGTTGTATGATTATTTGGATAAGCTAGCTTTAGAAAGCTTGTCATACCTGAGAGCCAGTGTATGACTGTACATGTTTTCATTAATTTCATATAAATAGATATTTCAGTAGGCCATTGTGGGTGCATTTCTCTGTTACAAGAACAGCAATAAAACAAAACCAAACCAAAAATACTTTAAATTCCCTATAAGAATCAATGAGACCTTCACAAGAGGTTAAAATGAAGCTTTGAAAAATCAAGCTTTGGCTATAGGTACATCCAGATAGCATACACTTAGCTACTTTCAAAGTCCATTGCTAATTTTAATGCTCTTCTATATGTGTTTCACAGTCAACTGTGCTGTTTATTTTTCTGGTTTAACTGTTGAGTAATTGGGGAAGGGCTATTTTCCATCATCTGTACATGTGCTACCGGACCCTCTGCCTAAATCCTATGAAAGAAGAAACCTTCTAAACTGGATACACACTTCCCAGTCAAAAATGCATCTTTGTGGGTTGTGTGTCTATGTCCTACAGCTCATGGCTCTCAATTTTGGTTTCGGTTTGTTTTTTTTTTTGAATCCATGACAAGCTTATGAAGATAATATACTGGTCTTCACTTACAATCAAGTTAAATTAATCTAAACTTTATATACCATTTTAGGAGTTTACTTCTCATCCCATTTTCTTGTCTGCTTGCCTGGGAATCCATGCATAGTTTGTTCAGTGGTTTGGGGTTTTTTTTTTTTTTTTTTTTTTTTTTTCCGGAGTATCTTCTGATGCCTCATGATCTTCTTGCTACAATTTGAGAGACACTAAACCACAAACTTGCCATCAGTAAAGAAAAGAAGATGAGGAAGGCTCTGTCAGTTGTCCACTCTTGAGGCACTGAGGAGACAATGGGTTAGGAGCCATCATGGTGGCTTCACAGACACCTTTGCCTTTTACTAGTGAGTTGCCATATTTAAAAACAGGCTGAAAAAAGATGTCCAAAGGGGTCCAAAAATAATCTATCCTGAAATACCAATATATATGTAAAGATTTCCTCCCTTTGCTGCCTTTTCTTTAGGTCACAAGACTACTATGGAAAGAGGCAATCTTGCTCACTGATTATTATTAATACTTGAATGGGTTTTTCATTTCTGAGTTAGCAGTTGTCAGAATCTACTCACTGGTTAGTTTTTAATTAATGGTATCTGAATCATGGTAGAGCTAGATGATATCTGATAAGGTATAGATCAAATGGACATGTAAATGTTCTAGGCAGAGGCAATTTCTACCAGTTAATAAAAGGTACCACAAATGGTTCTTTCACGTTCTACTTTTTATTAACACCATTGAGACCTTGCTCCATAACTTTTAAATCACTACTTTCTCTCCTGGCCAGAAAGGAGCCACTGTTAGGTTAAGAATACAGAATAAAAGCTTCCTTACGTTAGTCTCATGTGGGTACAATACCAGTAAGCAATTGATAGAAACAGGAAAGAGCTCAGCCACTCTCATCGAAACGGAAATGTTCTGGCAAGCAAGTCCACGCTCTTGTAGCAGAGAAGATCTTTCTCCCAACAGCTACCTAGCCAACTGCCATTACAGGGTAAGGACCCTTCCAGAAGAAATACCCATCTTCTTTATACAGTGCCTGTGATGCACAGCACTGCACATGCAGAAATACAATTCAGGGAGGCCTTGCAAACAGTTTAGTTGCATGGGCTTGACCAACTGTTAGTTTTCCCAGTAGGTTCCCATCTTTCTGCAGCTCATCAACTTCAAGTGCTTTACAAGGCATAGGATCCTTTACCTCCTCATTTTACTATCCTTCCTGTCAGGCAGGACAGGATCATGATGTGGGCTAATCCCTTGTTTTCTACAAGTTCGGGGTTTGCAGGAGGCTTTTGCTATGTGATAGCACTCCTGGACAGATGGAGTTCATGACAGAGGCCTTGGTTGGGCAGATGCTGCCATGCTTATACAGGAGCTTAAAAGAAACTGTAAGCATTTTCTGTTCTTACCTTTCAAGTGAAAAGGTAAATTTCCTCTGACCATTCACCTTTACAGTCCTAGAAGGGGATAGTCTTACAGTTTTAAAAGTTAGACCCCAGCCTTAAGAAGCTTTAGCTGTCCTCTTTTCTCAATAACTTCTACCATGTGAACCAACGTATGTATCAGTGTGAGTGGTGCTACTTCACTTTTTGTTGAGAAATCATAGTAGGATGATCCAATGTTTCTTAAGTTTAATGAAGGGACCACAAGTGATGATCTGAATTGCAGATGGTAATGGTTCCTTCCTCTCTGATTTAGCTTTGATAGTTCCTTTGATGTAGAAGAACTGTGAGCTTCATTTGCATAACATTACTCCCACTCCTATCAGTCTGTTGATGAGCTATCTTTATTAAATTTTTCACCATTCCAGGATTATTTACATAGTTACTGATTTTATAATGAGATCCTGCTTTACTACACAGGGAGCCTACTGATGAACATCTGGTACCTTATGAGTTTTGATACCCTTAGCATGGTATTTAAAATTTTGCTCCTGTTACAAATTATTCCACACCATGAGAAATTACTACCATTCTTAATTGACATTCAGTGTCTTCTCAGAGAAAAGGCAACTGAAGATGATAAAAGGAGTAGAAGGATAAAAATTCTGAACAAGTTCAATTGGTGGTTTTGTCTTTTATTAATCTGAATATATGGAATATTTTCAAAATCAAATATGAATAAAGATGTTTGTGTTTTTACCAATCATCTTCTAAGTGCACCCAGAAGTAAGGACTGATACTAGATACATTTTGAGGCTTCCACTACAATTTAAATACCAATGAGTGCATTACTTGTGCAATATGCAGCCTATTAAAAATACTTATCCATGAGAAAGAGCTTATTTGACTACAGGCGTTAAAACAAAGTTTCTGGAAAACAGCATTAAGGAGTGAGCTTTCTTTTCTGTTTGTTTGGTTGTTGTTTTTTTTGTTTGGTTGGGTTTTTTGTGTGTTTTTTGTTTGTTTTTGTTTGTTGGTTGGTTTTGAGTTTTGTTTTGGTTTGTTTTTATTTTTTTGTTGTTGTTGTGGGGGCCGAAGACAATATTACAGACCACCCTCCAGGTTGCAAATAAATATTTTTCCAATAGATACTTAGATACTTTTGTAACTTTTTATTTCATGGCTTGGCAACTTGCCCATCCTTTAAATCAGAATGGAAGACTGAGAGTGACCATTACTGTTTCCTCTTCCTGGAAATAATGTACTGGATTCACTGTGAAGTTTTTAAAAATAATCTGTTTTCTTTTTTTCCCCATTTTAAAGAGCAATCCCTTAAGAGTTTACTGAATAACACAAGGTATCTAGGAATTAGGTATGCAGGGTAAAATCAAACGTCAAAGAATTACACCTCTAGCTTGTTCTTAGCATCTGCTTTGTAATCTACAGGACATGTCCACGATATGAGTCTCTAAATGGTACAATCATTTAGCCTATGTGATTTATTTTTATTGGAAATATCTCCCCATTTGCCTCTCCTGTGCAACAACTAGTTTACAATTTGAGTGATAACATGTGGTTAAACATTAACATTTCAAACAATTTTTACATATCTACAAGGTCTGTAACAGACAGTAGGTTCTGTAATTACAAAGAAGACACTATGTATAATGTATTTTAAAATGCAATGCCTTTCAGGTTCTGCTTTTCCTACTTTTAGAAGAACAGTAGGAATTTAGAAGGGTACGTGGATACAATCACTTTTTATTTGATGAATTGAGTTTATAATAAAATGGCTCCAAAGACCAAACAAAAATATCTGAGACGGCAGAAAGCAGGATATTAATGTACTGATATAATCTGGATAATAATACACTATGTTCCTGAACGTGGAGGATTTCAGAAACTTTGAGAACTAAAATTACTATGTTTTTCAGGTATCAAAAAGTTATGAAGTACATTTTGTAGTTTAAAAGGTATACTTAAAAATCGGTGATACAATCATATACACTCTTGTGACTGCAGAGTGTGACCCTGAGGAAGCTGCAGAGTGAATCCTTAAGGATCAAATCTCTTCTTAAGAAAATTTCCCCTACGGGGATTAAATGGGCCTGCAGGACTCCTGTGGCAGCTCCATATTCACAATGGGGGAGGCAATGATGCAAAAAGCCAAAGACTGACTGCAACTTCTAAACATTTCAGCTATCTTCAGATGCCAGAACAACTCTTGAGGCAGCGGGTAGCTCATGTTGGCGGCTACATTGGTTCACCAAATAAGAAGGCATAAAGTTCCTCTGCATCACCTTTGTCCTCTTCTTACACTCTCAGACTAAGCACAGGTCCAAATTTGTTCATGCCACATGTTTGCATTGTGGCTGAGTTCTTTAATACAGAGCATGTTCCAAAAACATCCCTCTTTTCACTGTTCTCAAGAGTTAAATCAATAAACAAAACACAATAAAAGCTACTGAAAAGTCTGGAGCAGGAAGGAAGCTGGCTTACTGCTCCATGGTTTCCTATGCTGTAATAAATTGCCAGCTTCAACAAGGTGGCTACAGCTGGCTTAGAATGTAACTTTTAAAATTATTATTATTATTATTAATTTATTTCCAGGTGTAATTCAGAATTAATTAACACATCAGCCCTAAAAGCATGAGCCCGTGTCATGGCAGGAGGAGAGGCAGAAGAGTTTCATTGCTGGTACGCTCATGGCAGGAAGATGCTCCTTTGAAAGTATTATCCATCTTGGGTGATCACTGCGGGGTGGAGTAAAACACCCATCCTCAGCAACCTGGTTACAAAATTTCCTTTAATCTCTCTAAATACAGGAATCTGGCTTTTAAATTCAAAAGAAAACCTGATAGATATTTTTAAAACTGCTAACAACACATTAAACCAACTTTTTCATGCTTCCAAGCTCCCTTGCTCTACCTACCTCTTAAATTTGTGTATAGGAAGGACTTTTATCACTTTACTCATGTATCTTATTCGCCTTCTTGTGGCTATGCTTTCCTTTTTGTCTTTTGTTTTGTTTTGTTTTGTTTTGTTTTGTTTTGTTTTTCTCTGTATGCAGTTTTTGCCTGGTACTGTTCAGTGGGTTGGCTGAACAGCTGAGTGGTTTAAAAAATGTGTCATATGGAAATACGTTTTTCCATAACCTAATCACACTGGACACTCCATATACTGTGCTACATCTCTGATCACTGTCTACATCTTAATTAAAAATTAGTTGAAAACAATAGCTGAAGTACCACTTAATTATTTTTAGATGTCAAACTTCTTTTTTATGTAGATTTTTCTGACGGTGGATATGAATGAAATGCATGACAATGAAGAAAACAATTTGTGTGATTGTGCTTCAACCTTTCAGAGCACTGAATAAATACAGCTTGTAGAGTGTTTCTCTTCAGCTCTGTATGAACACAGAGGCCTGACCTGGGGATGCAAATTCTATAGGGGGATAATTTTGAAAGCAGTATTTTAACTTCTTCTTATGCAAATACTTAATTGTTCACAGGCATTTTAAATTATGTTTTAAAAGACATAAGCTAAATTCATGTTCTTTGTACTGAAAGGACTTAATCTTTTATTCAGCAGATTTTTATACCATATAGAAGAGCAGTGTCTGCACAGTGTGTAAGAGATAGGCCTTTGTTTTACCCAATATTATGTGCCTCTGGGACAGGAAGAAAGCCTGCACAACAGGTTTCTGCACCCTTGCTGACATGTTCAGACAAATTAACTTGTCATGACGAGTTTTACTTGGTCTTCCTGAGGGGAGGCAGAGGACTGTGGAGTGCCATAATGCCGCCTCACTTTTCTCAGTGGATGTCTTTGATTTGTAGCTAATTTGAATGGATTTTTCTTTATACACGTGATGCTCCCCCTCCAATTTCTGCACTTGCATAGATCTCATGTGATGTAAGCCTACATTCTTCTCCTTGGAGCAGGTATAACCGAAACAGACAGATGTTTAGATCTCTCTGGGAAAGGATCCCATTGATCTCACCCACACTGGATGCACATACACTATCTCCTGGCTGTCAGACCCATCTGTTAGGATGGTGTGGTGCCCATCCTCAGCCTTGTGAGATAGATTCACTGCAACACAGATACAATGCAACCATGGAGTTTAGGGCAGGCATTTTATACAGTGTGGCAAATAGCATCTATTATATGGGAAATAACACCTTTGGGCTATTAACGGCACCATATGTTTATTTAGTATACATATTATGCAGATACATGTCATGGGTTATGTGGATACAAAAGACATGAGTGAAAATATTTGCACCTGGAAGCATGAAATTAGACTCCCAAGTGTGTACATCATACAGGAGTGTGTGTCCTGTTTTTCAAAGAGCACAATGCACTGCAGTCCCCTGCATAGAAACTGACATACACTCAAACCTTCTGAATATCAAACCACTTGCAAATACACACTTGAGAGACTTCCAGCATGGTCAAGAACTTTAGCGAGTTCTCCTTTAGACTTCTGGTTTTGTAAATGTTGTCTATTTCTGATACCACTCTGGATAAGATGATGACATCTGGAATTGAAACTCTGAAGAAAGAGGCTTAGTCTCCTAAGTGCAGTCAGGCAATGCACCGATGCATATGGAGAGCATGATACATTTACTTGCTGCAGAGCTGCCTCTAGAGCATCACTTCACAAGTGCACAGGCAGATTTGCATTATCTTTTTCAAATAATGAACAGTGGGGCTTCAGCAAACTTCCTCTTCAGAGTTCTGAGTACAGCTGCTCTCTGTGCACTCTCAACGTGAGGTCTTCTGACTTCTTGCTCTGTGTGAGGGTGGGCTAACGTTTGCTGCAAATGTGGGCTTAGTGATGGCAGTATGCTGGCAGCAGAGCAGCAGGAGGTCTTGCTTACATCCACAGGACCAAACAAAGGTCCCTTTGTCGGAGTGCAGCAGCTTCAGAATACACAGTTTGTCATCAGCAATTATCTGGGTGTCATAACTGAAGATCTGCCACAACATCTACAACCCCGAAACACAGTGTGCCTCTCTCACGTAGTTTTTACTTTTTCTTTAGCCATTATTACACTAAATTCCCTTTATAACAATCTGAGTAAGAAGGTCTATACACTGACACATAAAATGGAAATACAAAGTGTCCAAGCACTGTTAAAAGTTGGAAGGATGTAAAAGAGCGACAGAGTAAATGAAAACCCATCCTGTCTATCTTTCTGTGTATTTATGGTTAGAACTCAATAGAATTATGTGAATTCTTTATTGTTTTACAGAGTGCTTTCTGAAACACAGAGGTCCATTTGTAGCCTCAGAGTTCATTAGGGACTACTTCTGAATAGAGGAGAACTACTGTCGGTCACTGGTACTATTTTCAAAATATACTCTTTTCCAACATTCATTTAAAAGAAGAGGTTTATTCATTTATCCAGTGAAATTCACCAGGGATAGCTGCACAGGGGAAGGAACTGAAAGCTCCAATTCACTTTAATTTGTCTATTTGCTTACACTCTGTATTGGAATGCAGCAGCAAACAGACAGCAGTTTTTTACTCATGGATGTACTCTTTGAACTAAGTACATTTAGTTTGGTAACCATGAATATAGGTTCTGGTTTCAATAAAAAAATAGGCAATAAACTGATGAAAGCACTGCAGAATTAAACTCTTTGTGGGCCTCAAAGAGGCAGAAAGTGTAAATATAAAATTCTGCGATTCACACCATGGAGGCATTGACAACTCTTTGACATAGCCACTGGGGGTCTGCTCAGAGTCTGCTGTCAGTCTGAACTCTTCTGACGGGCCTGACATTAAACAAATGCTAAATCTCAGTGAATTCAGTCAGAGCTGGAACTCAAATATTTTGACGATTCATGCCATGAGAGGGCTAGCAATCCAAAAAAACAAACACAGAAAAAATAAGAAAACAGAGAACAGGCATTAAGCATAAAATTTCATTAGTCACTATACCTAACAAGTCTAGCTATAGCCAAAGGAATGATGACAACATTTCCTATGGCATTGATGTGGCAGGGCAAAATTTTGTCCACAAATTCAAAACGCAGGTAAACTCCAGAGTCCAGGTCATACCTCTGGTTTGCCATTTACACTCTCCACTCCAAGACCTCCAGGTGGTCTAGAGGACACATGGGATTTACAAAGCTCAAGCTGCTGCTGCCTGTTGTATGAAACTTCCCAACTCCAGCCTGGTCCTAAGCAATGGCTTTGATACACGGGGGTTCACTTGCTACAGTTCTGGGGCAAAATTGCTCATCCTCAGCTGTGTCAATGCCTGTATATCCTCATCCTGCCCCACTGGCCATTCAGGGCCCTTCAGAGCACTCCTGTACTCCCCATGGGTTAGGAAATAGCCAAGCCCAACCCGATGGGTGATCAAGTGAGTCCTTCTGGCCCCAGAAACAGTGAATTGCAAATTGGCCCAGATGTACATTTATTCTCATAAGTCCATGGATGAGCTATCAGAATTACATAGTTGTCCCCTTCCCCCCACCCCCCCCCAAAAAAAAAAAATGATCTACAAAGCAATGACATCTTAACAAAGGAAATTGTGTGTGGCTTTTTTTGAAAATGTGTGTTGTTTGGTAGATCTCAAGTACTATGTATGCATGTACATGTTTGCATGTATCTATCTCACTCATAGTTCTATGGGTTTTTTGTTTCATTTTTGCAAGCAGAGAATTTAAGTGATAATTGATATATGACATATAAGCATGTGGTCATAATATTTAATGCATAATTCTCTGAGTAATAGACAAAATACTATATTAAACCCTGTAGTTATGAGCTGAAGTATGATTACAGAATCAGATGCCTGTTTAAGTAAATGAGTACTGCTGTACTTAAATTTTAATTTTATTTCCATGTTTTTATTCAGCCCAGGAAGCCTTTCTGAAATAAAAATGTATATCAAATGTATAGCTCCTTGTCAAGTTTTCCTTTTTTTTCTTCAAGTTATATTACATGATATATTTTATGTG
The DNA here is from genome assembly GCA_025345505.1 of Todiramphus chloris collaris. Lineage (NCBI taxonomy): Eukaryota > Metazoa > Chordata > Aves > Coraciiformes > Alcedinidae > Todiramphus > Todiramphus chloris. Next base: position 3,658,945 of record JANVCC010000101.1, on the reverse strand, counting down.
ATATGTGTCCATCTAATTTAACAGCTTAAAGAAATAAGCAAGACTCCTTAGTCATCCTTAGTCCTGTTAACAATATTCCACAGACTGTGGAATTACTGTCCCACAGGAATTTTTCTCTGGATGTTAAAATAAAGACCTTCTTGTACATAAATGAAATATTTGTAGTTGTACAAGGACACAATCGTTTCCTAAATATGCAAATTAAATAACCAGCTTAGCCTTGCTTAACGTACAGAGAAGGTGGGACAAAAATTACCTTTGTCCCTGTGTGTCCCCACAGCCTCTCAGTACAAAGTTACTACTATTAAAAATATCTGTGGCATTCCTCTGCAGCCCATAAGGCAGCAGAGCCAGAGAAGTGAGCTACATCATTCTGAAAACCACTATGCTTTTCTTTATCAGAAACATCTCCCGTATTTTTGAGCCCTTGGATAAATTGCAAGGCTTTAGTTTCTTTACTCAAACATTTTTTCAAGCTTTTCCATACCATCATTCATCACAATCAGATATGTTCACTCCCTTACTGCTGGGCTGAATGTGACGCTTTATGTAAGCCTGTGTAGTGACAGCATTTGTTCCAGGAGGACTTTTTCTCTTGGTAATGGTTCCAGTTCCTACCCCATACCCACTGACTTCTCTTCCCACACTGCACTGGATGGATGGATGGATGGCTGGATGGACGGACGGACGGACAGACTTCTTGATGACTCACATTGCCATGTCCACACTGGTGTGGTCCTCAGGAGAAAGCAAAAAGAACAGTAGAGGCATAGACTGTGGACACCAATTCAGAAGACAACAGCTATCTCAATATAGTTATCTTTTTCACCCATTACACTTTTCCCAACATTTTTGACCAGTCATAACAAAGCATATCTAAACCATAAATATCTGTGTATCACTTCATTATGAGATGTTCAGGACTTTATTTATTTACTGCCTTATCTTTCAAATATTGGGGTAATTTTGTGTTTACACAAAATGAGGCTCCAAGAATAAAATGAGTACAAACGTAAATATTTTTCTGGAAGGATGTATGAGAAAAAAAACCCCAAAACTACAACTGACAACTTATAGTTTCAGTACTTAAGTACTCCTAGCACTTTGATCTGCTTTTGTTTTGGTCTTGGTGTCAATTCAGAGATTTCTGTCTCCAGAACCTGAAAATACAGTATTTTCTGAGTGCACATGCCTAAGTCCAGGAAGCATCATGAAGGGAGAAGAATTATCCAGCTTAGTCACTTATAGACTGATTTATCTGCTGTGGTGTTTTTTCACAGGCAAGACTGCATTAATTACATCCATGGAAAGCTATACCTCTCCTGATATGAGGGCAGAATACATATGTCTAAATTATGATAAATACAGGTGTGAAAGAGTCATTTCTTGCCAGCAGAGTTTGACCAAGCAGAAGGTATGTATTCCTTCAGAATGAGCTTAGTCACCTTCACTGCAACATGTTGACACACTTGGAATTTTAACAGAACAAATGAATAAGAAGAATTGCTATACAGTGTAACAGGCATGAAGGATGCTGGAAGGCATCAGAAAAAAAAGAAAACATGACACAGAAAATCATCATTTCCTCATTTTTTCCTACCTTACTATTTGTGTGAGAAACAAACCCAACAAAATATCCGTTCTGTTGGGCACTGAGACAACATTTGTTGTAGTAAAAAGGGGAAATTATGCCATTGACATAAATGAATCAAAGAACTCATGATTAAGTGTAAAGACTGTACCTTATGACTACTAGAAATCCACAGTGCTGTTAAAAAAAGTAATAATAGGTACCAGCAGACGGGATCAGAAAGGGCAGAGCAAGATGCTTACAGCCAGAAATGAAGGTGGCATTGTCCAAAAGTCCTATGTAAAAGCAGCATGCCAAGGAAAAATGCAAACTGAGGTGACTTCCTCATTTTATCATCTTTAGAGAAACAGCTTAAAGAAAAGAGATAAAATATTCGTTTCTTTGATACAGCAAGAAATACTTCACCCCTGAAGAAAAAAAAAAAAAAAAAGCAATATTATGAAATGATATATGAGATACTTTGTATGGGTGGTATTCTTATTGTTTGTTGTTATTACTTTTAAAGTATCATGGGAGTAGCTGTAACTGCCTCTGTGGCATGGCAGATTAGGACACGACCCAGTTCTGAACATGACAAAGCTCCTTTTCTTCAGAAACACCTGATTTCCTGGGAGCTTTTTCCAGGGATCTCCTCTTGAGCTCAGGTTGGTCAGGAAGCCTCCAGCTGTCTGCAGCAGCCTAGATTCCTTGCAGATCCTCTTGCTTCAGGCTTCTCTTCTCACTTTGAATAGAGCTAAAAGTTACGTATTTGGGAAGGGAAGGATCATCTAGAGACACTTATGGACAACTACTTTGAGTTTTTTTTTAATGTGTTATTTGCCCTTCAGTAAATTCACTGAGATAAGTATGCTATATACATCTAACATACAATCCTTTTCTAAAATAAGCTACTGATGGATTTCAGAAGCTTCCAGCACTGGCACCACAAAATGTGAATTTTTCAAGGAAAGGTATAAGGGAAAAAATGTGTGAATATGCACCATCCTGCCAGTTACTGTAAAGAAACATGGTCTGGTTCTGTTAGCAACAAACAGCATTTAAGCAGTCAGTGACTTCCTCTCAGGTGTTTCTGTTCTGCCTCTTATCAAGATACTAAAATCAGTTACTGATTTTAAACATCAGTGAATGTATTTATCTGTTTGGGTTTTTTTTTCACAAAAATCAGCCTCTTAACATGAAGCATGGGCCTATCCATGAATCATTTTAAGCATATGGATTTAAAAAGTCCATTGGAAAAGAAGTAACTTTCAGAATCTAGGCCATTATGTTTTCTAAATTCTATTTTGCCACTTAACATCATTTGCAGTGAGTCACAATGTAATATCCAGTGGTAAATTGACTTGTATTCTATGTCCATGTGAACCAAAGTGTCTACTCCATATTCTTGTTAGGCACATGTTTCCAAAGCATAAATGCTGATATTAAAGGTCAAGCATCTTTTCCTCACAGTTTCACAACGCTGTTTCTAAGTCTGAACTAGAAATACATGTATGATCACCTGTTCTGTTTTCTTTGGTACTTCAGTGATCTTCATGAGAAACTAAAGATTGTCTGATAGAAAATTTAACTTTTAGGATTTCAGACAATTCTCTTTACTCCTTACTTAATATCCTTAATCTCTAAAGGAATCAGTCTACTGTCAGGACAGGTATCTGGAATCACACCAACCACTCAATCAATTTTTGCGGCATTTTGTATTTTAAAATAAGTATTGAATATAGTCTAGGCTTTTCTCTCATTGTGAAAGAATTTCTTTCTGTTTGTAATTTCCTGCCATGAAAGATTTCATGCAGATAATGGTTTTCAAAGAATGCAATTGCTTGCGCAATTTGAGATGATAGTTTTAGTTACTAGTTTTTGTTTCCTGTCCCAGCCGAAGAACAATAAGGAAAGCTTAACAGAAGCCTAGCAAATTTTGGGCTGCTTTATCCTTCTGTTGCTGCAGAACTGTAATAACCTAGTATGGTGGAATATAATTTATATGAATAGAGTCAAAATAGCTTTATTATTTACTGACCTGCTCTCTTAATCTTGCATGTTACAGATTCCAAGAATACATCACGTCACTAGGTGGGGCTTTTTGTAGTGATGAGATACCTAGAACAGTGCTTCTGGTCAGACCGACACACAAAGCCATATGACAGATGTCAGGCTTCAAAATAATTCTGGTTTACAGTGTATTTCTGTCAGTCACAAACACTGGATTTGTATATTTAATTGTACAGTCAATACATGTATCATCAGCTTTATAAATGTGCTATGTATGGTTATTTTCATATAAAAGTATTTATAAACCCTAAGTGGTTTTGTATTCAAAGCCTGTGTTCCCCTCAGTTTGAGATATTGATGCCTAGTGAATAGTTCACTGGGAGAGCAGGGCTACTGGAAAATCAAAAAGAATTATGAAAAGTAATTGCCATGGATTTTGGTTCTGCATTAGTGTTTCATGTGAGTCAGTTGTCATTTCTGCAGCCTTCAACACTTCATTAACATTTAAGAATATTTACAGAACAATCTATGGCCTCTAAAGTCTCTATATGAAAAGTTAATATAATTAAACATCTATACTTTGTCCCCAGGTTCTATTCTGTGAACATGAAACATACTGTTATATTTAGTTGAGTGTTTTATTGTGATGATAGTAGTTTCCTAAGGTTATACGGAATTATTAATATGCATTCGCATTCCAGGCAAATAAAGAAGATCTTAGTTGGTTAATAATAAGGAATGAATTTTATACATACTGAGATTCATTTTTTATTTTCAAAGCAGCTATTGTCTGGGGAATAACTAATTATTCATATAGAAAAACAGAAGTGATGTTAATAGCAACAACTATAAGATAAGTCGAAGGAACAAATTAACAGATAAAATAGCTGAAAAAATTGCCAATTATTGTTTATGTAAGCTTTGCTTTGTTACGGTTATGTACTTTGTACCAGCAATCCTGAGTACTACAAACTAGTGAAATGTGCATATTAGCAGTAGGGTGTCATACTTACCCAACTTTCTTGAACAGCAACAACAAAAAATTATTTTAAAATCCTAGAAATAGAAGTTATAAAGAGATATATACATAGTTTTACCTTTTAAGATAGTGTTTTTATGTTTTTGATATAGAAAAAAGTCCTATGAGTGTGGGGACTATGTATCAGCAAATGCTTGATTTCCAATGTGTTCATAGTTTTGTGGTGTGGAACATCTAAGGTGCTTTCTTCTCAGCAGGAATGATGAAAAATGTGAGGAAGGAAATCTTTCCTTCTCCATTTTTTTTCCTGATTTTGAATGTTTTATTCCTTCCCCAAATGATTTCCTCCTGTTTCCCACAAAACATTTTCTAAAAAATTTCCTTTCCCACTAGATGTGTGGCAGAGGATCTGCTGTTATTAGCCTGTCAGTATTCCTTTCTGCTGGACCATGCAACCTCCTCTCCCCACGTCCTTCCACTGCTGTCTTCATAAACTCACTAAAGGGAGCCTTGAGGAAAAGTAGGGGAAATTTCACTCCCTCTGCAGTCCTGGAGGAGCCAGAAAGATATGTGGAATTGCCCATCCAGCCAGAAGACTGTCTATTTGAGTGCTGACATCTTGTACACAAGCAGAGAAGACAGCAGGAAGCTTGAGTCATTTATCGAGGGACTAAGCTACCATAGCAGGGGAAACAGCTGCCTTTGGACAGCTTTCCAGAGGATACAGGAGAAACAGGGGAGAAGTCAACCAGGAGTTTGTCAGAGTCCTAAATAGATTTATTGAGTGGTCTGAAAATTCAGGATTGTGAGACCTTCCCAGTGGACCTGACCTAATTGTAGCCTTGCTTTATAAGGATTACCATCACTGGTGGTTACCATGATCTGTAACAAAGGCAAGCATGACATGCATGTCCTCATACTGGAAACTAACAGCTGCCTGCATTCATATTAGGATTTATTCCCTAGATAATTACTTTTCTATTTGGAAAGACACTAATACATTATAATCATTATAGGTAAAAAAACTCACTGATAAGCATAATACATTACATGAATCACTCAGTATAAACTGAGTTTGGAAATACTGCTTTAGAATAATTTCTCCATTAAAACTCATCATTTTCTAAACCCATGACTTTTCCCAGCATTTATCTTTGAGATAATTCACATTTCCCAAAGAAAACTATGGGAGAAGAGTTTGTGTTCACTCTGTTTGCTCTAAGGGAATACACTGCCCATGCCTAAAATGATCTGCACTGAGTAAAGCTTTCAGAGATCTCTCCTCTCCCCACGGCCCTGCCTATGGCATCTGCATGACATGGCCACGGCAGCTCTGCGGGCAGGTGCTCTCCGATTGCTGCTCCAGCCTCCAGTGAGAATAGAGAGAGTGCAGCTTTTGGATCAGGAGATGCAGATGAGCATATCTCAGCACAGAGGGATTTTGTACTGTTATGGTCTGAAAAGAGAAGGGATCGTAGTACAAACTGGTGTGCATTGCACACAAAAAGCATCACAGACATTGGTGCAGATTAGACTCTTATTCATTTTATGAGATGTTAATCCAAAATGTGTTAATCCAAACTATAATTCCCAGACTGCTGAATTGGGAGTTGAATTTAAATTCTATAGGCAGACAGGGTGAAAATGGGAACTGTAAGAAAAGTTTATGAACAGTGCAAGCTACATACCAGTTTTCAAATTAATGTTGCATAATCACACTGAGTGTGTCTGTTCCTTCAATCTTAAACCTCTCTGGGACAGGAATCTTCAGCAACAGCTCCTCAGTCACCTGTGCTCTGCTGTTCAAGACTGAAAGCTGATTCACCTCAAGCCTTGTGTAGGCCTCTAATGTTTTTAGTGACCAAAAGAGCCATCTTGGCCCCTTTCCCAAAATGCACTTGAGAGCTGTCTGGGGGAGGCAAGCTGCATAGCTTCCATGGCCGTCAGAGGCAGGGCAGCATTCCTCTGCTCCCAGCCCGCACCCATATGTCCTCCATCAGCTGGGGGATACTAAAATAAATTGGGAGTGGGCTGATGCAGAAACAGTGTTACAGAAGGTATGCTTTCCACAGGAAACATGTAAACAAATATTTGGAAGATCTAAAAATACAAACAAAGAGGCCTCTGTGGCAAAACAATGACCTTAAACGTCTATAGCACACGTTCTACACACAGTTGTTAAAAAGCAGTTTTATTGCTAAATAAAAGTAGTTTTAAACAGCCAATCTTCAACCTCAGGCATCCCTAATATTAAATTTTTAGTTTAAGATCTTGCTCTGTTTTGGGGTAGCCTCATCTGTGTAAAACAGTGATATTAGATACACTAAAAATAAATATTATTCCAAAGCATCCAGTGAGAACTTGATAAGACTCCTGTATAATGTCCTCTTTTGGCCTAGCCTTTGTTACTGAAAAAAGATCAGGGTTACTTTTGTAATGTTGTTGAAAAAAGTTTTGGAAGCGCTGCTGGAGACAACTGTATCTGCCCTGAGCTGTGTCTAGTGCTTAACACTTGAGAACTTCTTACCTCAGCACCAGTAGTCCTGCTCCCTCACTTGGTCAGTAAAAAGTCTGCAAGAAGTACATCAGGGCAGTGCTATAACGTTTTTACTTGTCTGATGTTCTGTATCATCATTTCTCCCACTTCAAACACACAACTAGCTCATATCCTGTTGCTCTTGCTCTGCCTGAGATCTTCTGATGTTTATGACTCTTTTCCCTTGTGCTGAATCTCTGCCCAGTTATGTCTCATGAGCAGACTCCACTCCCTTGCAGCCATATTCCCTACCCTGGCCAGAGATGTGCATGCAAGGAATGAAGTCACTCCCAGTCGTTACCGGTCTCTGTGGCACATGGCTCTTCATATTTCTCTGTCAAAAACTCTCATTTCACACTATTGCTCTCTGCCTTTGCTATCCAAGCTGGTCCTTTATCCATGCAATTAACTGATCTTTACAAAATTTAATTATCTACTTTATAAAGAGGTCTCTGACAACATTTTTAAGGAGCTTGTAAGGCAAAAGTGCTCTAAAAGACCACATAAATTAGGAGCATAGTGACTCAGTTATGTTCTTCAAAAACAGTATGGTTTGTCAAAGATGAACTCCTTTCTGTGACTTTATAGGATTTTTCTCCAGTTAAAGTCTATCTTTCAGGGGGTTTCTTGAATTTCACTCTAGCTAGTACTTTGTCCTCTTTGTTCTGATATGACCTTTCTTGGCAACAAAGGACCGAGATTCTAGTGGTGGGATTTGTTTGCATAGTCACAGCCAGGTAGATGTTTAAATATTTTTTTCCTTTGTTAAAATTTTATATATTTCATGTTTTCAAAGGTTTTCTTTGGCAGCTGGAAAGAATCACAAGCACTCTTATGTTCTATAACATTAGCCATTCCAGCTACCAGTTTTCCTAGCTAAAAGGATCTCCACCCCTCATAAACAATACTGTTTGATTTCAGGGCTTCCTCTCATCTTTCTCAGCATGGACACTTTTGGATCAGTCCTCCAGGCACTTCTCTGATTCTCTGCTGCATCTCCTTCCTCCAGCTGTTGGTTCCTCCTTTGCAGAGAATGAGTGAGGAGAGACAGGAGAGTGTATTCCCTCAGCACTGCTGACTAATGATTGTTATCAGTCCTTCACACTCCTACTGTGTCAAATTTACTCAGCATATCTCACACTCCCACCAAAGGGCATGGGAAAATCAGTTGCTTGGTCTCCTGTCTTCAGAAAGCTGAAATAAATTTTTTATTTGTTCCTTTCAAAAAAGGGGTTAGATTTATAACTCCAACAACAGGTTAGTTTCCCTTTCTCTTCTTTAAAATACTTTTCATGAGTTATTTATCTACCTGCAAGCCCAGACTTTCTTCACTGGAAAGTTCCTGTCTGTTTCTGAGGCTGACCATAACACCTTCTATCTCCTGTTGCCATTTCCTGCCCTTTTGATCTATATCACAGTTATAATTTCTCTTTATGATTAGTGCTTAGACCTCATATCTTCATGTGTCATCTTCCTCAGTATTTATTTTTTTCTCCTCTGAGAAATAAATGTATGTGAATTTTTATTACTGACAGTCATGGCCAAGGGAATATATTTTCATAACATGTATTTATAGCTATACACATGTATTTTTAATAATGTTCATCCCCCTGTGAATTGCTGGTTTATCTTCAGGTAAAACACAGAATAGTTCTGGGTGCTTACATCACCGAGGCAAAAAGTGAAAAAAAAAGACAAAAAACCAATTCAGTTTGTGATTCTTCCTGGCCACTCTGGTGGGCTGGTAAAAGACACAAAATGTTCTTTCATTTCTTCATCTTGTTTATAATATTTATTGTGGTGGGAAACCAGTTTCTGCAGGCCTGCAATTTTTCCTCTGTGATTGATGGAGGAGCAAGTGAGACTGGGGAGGGAACTCCTGAACTAGTACAGGGATGTACAGGTCTGTGGCAGGGCACATCTTCCTTAGTTTTATTTGACAAATTGCCTTTCCAGAACTATAATAAAGTACTATCTCACATCAACCTCACAAATCTGTCTACCAGGTTACAATAAAATCTAAAGTAATTCCTCCCGTAAGCAAGTGTGACCATGGCTGCCTCAGATGAAGATTTTATCGTAGTGATATTGTTTCTGGCAAATTTTATTAACATCCTAGATGTGGATAATTTCTATGTTCCTCTCCTGAGGAGAATGACTGGTCTTGATGGCTTTGTGATACAACACAGTGTAAATTTTCCTTACCTTGGCTACTAAGGGCTAACAACAGCTATAAAGATACTCTGATCTGAGTGATACATAGAGGCGGTGAAGTGGGTAGTGTCACTATCATCATTAACAAATCACTGGGATTTTTTTAATGATCACAATAGATAGTACAGATTCATTTTGTTTGGCTAATAAGTTGACATTTGTTATAAGTGTCATAATCTGGCTGTTTGAATATATATATGCTTATGTATGAATATATAATATGCTCTCTTACTGTCTCAATAAGGGTGCTACTGTATAAGTGCAACAAATGATAGTTTTGTGGTCTGTTATAATTAGTGAATCTCAGATTGCTGAAGTCCCTACAAATTTAAGATTACTTAAAGGAACATTGCTGAACCTTACGCTCTCAAAATCAAATCACATTTACAGAGAAATTACAATTTTAAAATTACTTGATTACTGAATAAATAAAAAGCCCAGAGCCTTCTAGGGAAAGGCTTTGCTCTGGCAAAGCACTCCTGGTTCACCTGCTGGACATCCTAATAGCAAGAAACTCAATGTAATTTATTGTAGCTGAATACACATACTGTAAAAAAAAATTGGTTTTTAGACTCGTGGTCATGGTGATAGAAAGTAGGCTCAAATGTACAATTTCTGCTAGCGAGCATTAGATGTATTTGAGTGTTTGGGATTATCTCCCCCTCTAGTGGCTGGTTTATGCAAAAACACAAAACCTCAGATTATTCAAATACATCATTATCTTTTGAAGGTGTTCATAGAATCCTTTAGGTCAGATTGAAGGGATCGGAGTGAGCCGCTTATTTTTACTGTGCTGGATTCAAGTAAAGTAGTGTTAATGTAAACCAGAATAAGACTTGAAATTCTTGATTTTCTTAAAAGCTTGACAGTGATTGGGATATGTCACAGGGTGGCTCACAAAACTATGAACTTTTGGGTTTGGGTGTGTACAATCATGTAGTTCTTTTTTCCTCCTGTGATCTTATACTTTTTTTATTTGTTTTTGTCCAAAATTTATATTCACTGCTGTACAAAGCCGGGGTAGGTCTTCATATAGGTTTTATCCATGCTGGTTGAACAATTATTACTCCTGTTGGCATTGCTAGGGGAAGGTGGGTGATCAAAGAGCTAGAATGGCTTCCATAAGGAGAATGATTGAGTTGGCTGGAGAAGACGTATTTTTGCAGAGCAAGATATGATAGAAGTCTACAAAATTATGAGTGGCATGGAGAAAATGGATAGGGACTGAATGTTCATTATATTTTCCGAACAGAAGTATCAGGGCTATCAGATGAATCTGGTGGGAGCCAGGTTCAGAATGAATAATTGAACATGATTCTTCATGCAACAGGCAGGAAGCTTTTGTATCCCTTTGCTGTGGATTCAACAACTTTGCATGGTTTTAGAAGGACCCTGGAGAAGGATTTAGAAGAGCCTTCCACTGTGATTTCCGAAGCAGACAGACAAAACCTATCCTTGGCCTGTCCCTGTCCCCAGCGATGTGTCTGATGTTGGGGCTGGGGTGGTCTCAGATCCTTCCCAGCTGCCCTGTTCCTAGGTGGGGTGGTGGGATGTGGCCTGGCTGCCAGGCCCTGCCATCACCCACTCGGGGAATCCCCGGTGCCCTGTTCCCACTGAGCTACCAACCCTGGTGGCACTGTGACAATAGCCTCTAAAAATTACCGAAACTGAAGATGGTCAGAGCCTGGGATAGTATTAGGCAAAAATATCACATAAGCTTGTCCTCTTCTTTCTCCCAAGGTGTCTTGTTACCACTTTTGGAAGTTGCATGCCAAGCTCTGGAGTCATTCCCCAAAGCACTCTCCTGAATTTATGTAGATACAGAAGTAAGAGCATGACATGTGAATAATTGTTTCATTTCATACAGAATTAGTAAAGCAACAGCTGTAATGATGTTTTTTTCTATAAATTAAGTTGTGAACAGAAAACACTTCTATGCTTAAACTTTCATACAGCACACTAAACTTCAGTTAGAGAAACTTGTATTAATAACTATTTCAGTGAAATATATTTCTATTTGTGTAAGTACTTATGTTTTATAACAATCTGAAATTTTTATACAAATTGCTTTGGACAATGGTTCCATCATATACTTTGCTGTTAGTGGAGCTGAGGGAGATGATGGTGGCAGTAGGTGACCGCCCAACAGGTCCACCTGAAGGAGCTGACTAACCTGAGAGTCATCATGGGTGAAGTGGCTGCTGAAAGAAGCTGATGAAGTGACAGGCAGGCTTAGGTTACTGCAGTGAGTGACGTCGAGTAAATAACTGATGTGACTGAGGTCAAAAGCAACACAAGTGAATTGAGGGGCTGAGGTGTCTGTAGTGACTCAGAGGCTGAGGCTTTCTGAGGTATTCTTTGACACACCTATATAGCCCCCTTTAAACTAAATGTAAGTACTTACTACATTAACGAAAAAGGGTCACCTGTTGTCTTAACTATCAGTTCTGAAAGTTTTGTGACTTTGTCATGTTTCAGCATGGATTTAAGAAAGGGAAGTTTTGCTTCGCCATCCTGACAGCCTTCCATGCGATGACTGGTTTGGTGCACGAAGGGAGAAAAGTCGTCATTTTTGATCTTGACTTTACTATAGACTTTAGTTATGGGACTGTCTCCCATAAATTCCTCACAGAAAAATTGATAAGGTATGGGCTAGACAAATGTAAGGTGGAATAGGCCAAAACCTAGGAGAACTGCCAGGCTTAGGGGGTTGTGGCCAGCAGCACCAAATCAGGATGGAGTCCTGTCATAAGTGGTGTACCCCAAGGGTCAACACTGACCAAATATTGTTTAACATCTTTGTTAATGATCTGGATAACAGGACAGAGTACACCCTCAGTGAATGAAAAAACATCAGAAAACTGGGAGGAGGGATATACCAGATATATTCAGAGATCTTGAGAGGCTGAAGATATAGCTCAACAGGAATCTTCTGAAATTCCACCAAAGAATTTACCAAGTCCTGGACTTGGATGGGGAATAACCCAGCAGAGAATACCAACTTCATCCCAGGCTGCATTAGGAAAAGTATTCTCAGCAAGTCAAAGGAGGTGATATGGAAGATTCCCCGATTTACATGTTTCTACTTCTCATGGACAGGACCCTTTTCTCCGGTGAGAACAATGTGTTCAGGCGTAACGATCCCACGCTGCTGAGCCGGATTCAGGGCAAACACAGAATGATACCATAGCCATGGGCAAGCTTGAACAATATGCTCAGGTGGAAGAGCAAGAGGAAAATAGGACTAGAAGGACTAGAAGGAAATCACCTTACTCCCATGAACAGCAGGCAGCCAAAGAGCCCTCAGAACGGTTCAGCCCTCTGCTCACCCCTGTGAGGCCATGTCTGGAGTTCTCTGTCCATTTCAGGGCTCCCCAGTACAGCAGGGACATGGACACGGTGGAGAAACTGCACCAAGGGACACAAAGATGGTGAAGAGACTGGAGCATCAGTGTTATGCAGAGAGGCTGAGAGCTTCTACTGTTCAGCCTGGAGATGAGGCTTAAAGGTATTGTATCAATCCCCTGAAGGGAGGATGTAAAGAAAAGGGAGCCAAGCTCTCTTCAGTGATGCCCAGGACAGGAGGCAACTGGCACAAACTGAAACACAGGAAATTGCACTAAAGCATAGGAAAACAACTTTTACCTTGAGGGTGGTCAAACAGTGGAATGGGTTGCGCAGAGATGTTGCAGAGTCACCATCTATGAAGATATTAAAAACTCAGGTATGAAGATATTAAAAACTCAAGTATGAAGATATTAAAAACTCAACTAGACATGGTCCTGGACAACCTTTGCAAGATGACTTTGTTTTGAATAGGGGTTGCACTAGCTGATCTCTGGGGCTCCCTTTCAGCTTCAAGTATTTTGTGACTCTGTTACAGTGGTACCTTCAGTATCCTTAAGAATATTAAAATCTCTTTGAGGTGCCTTTGCTAAATTGTTCTGAAAGTTCAAAAATAAATATATGACGAACACAAAATGTAAGATGTTTCCTTGGAAGCCGGAACTGACCACGGGCTGGAAGGGGAAGTTAAAAAAAGCACCACCCAAGAGCGGGGGGCGGTGGAGGCAGCCCCTCACCACGGCAACGGCAACGGCAACGGCAACGGCATCGGCATCGGGCGATGGAGGCAGCGGCGGGGCAGTCCCATGTCCCGTCCGCCCGGCCCGGAGCCCGGGCGCAACCCCGAGCCGGGCCGAGCCGCCGCCGCGCCGGGCCGGGGCAGGGGCAGCCGCCGACCCCCCCGGAGAGCGGCAAGGAAATGCAGGTGCGGTGGGTGCGGGATGCGGGGGCGCGGGGCGGGCCCGTCTGGCTGCGGCCAGCGAACGCACCAGAACGGCAGGCGAGGAAAGGAGCGCGGCCGTGGCGGAGCGTCCCGGGGCAGGGTCACCGCCGCCCGCTCCCCCCGGAGCCGGCCCGGCCGGCAGCCTGGGAGTGGCTCCCGGGGGGGAATCCGTGTTTAAGGGAGCTCGTGGGGATAGAAGGAACTTTCTAACGCTTGGAGTCTGCGTGGTAAATGAAATTTTAGAGTCGCTCTTCTTTGGAAACTTTTTTTTCCCGTGAGGTTTTTGTGGGACAAGACGTCCCCCAGGGTCTGCGTGCATCTACGGACTCGTCGTGCACGGCACAGCGGTTGCTGGTTATCTCTCGGTTTTTTTCTGAGGTGCCTGTATACGTTGATAAAAGAAGATAATTAGGGGTAATTTTCCCTGTTGCCTCCTCAGAGAAGGTATTTTTATCGGTGATGAAACGCACAAACTTTTGTTGCTTATAAACAAAATACGTATTGTATTTTTAAGAGGGTAGCTTTTTCTAACGGTAATCATTTGTCTTGTGACAAGAATTAGGGTGTGAAAACACTTAAGGTTCTTCTTTTAAGTAACAGTGGCAGAGGTTGCTCTTGAGACCTGCCTAAAAGAAGAGAAATAATTTGATGTGTACTGACAAATCCTGTTTTCTGCTTCACACTGGAATTCCATTGCTTTCTGCTCTACCCTGATAACTATTGTATTGCTAGTTTTGTTGAGTCAAAACACGGAATTAATTATACAATACTTTTTAAAGTATTAACATTTAATGAAACTTTTTTTGTTTGTTTGTTTGGTTGGGTTTTTTTTAAACTATCAGCTTTCCCTTTGTTTTGTCTGAGACCACAAAAGCAAGACAGTCTGTGGTGTGGTCTTTAACTATTAATAGAAGATACTTGGTTACCTTTTCCTGGGAGGGATGTAGTTAATAGATCCCAGGGATGGCTGGATTTCATTAAATTTCCGTAATGTTATAGCAATACAAATGCACCTAATTCTTAATTTTAGCAGTAGTTTCCAGGACACATTCCAAAAGCATTGGGGCTGGTATTTCTGTACAATTTAAAACGTAACAAGTTATTGTGTCTTTCTTTTAGAAGAGTAACTTGTTTACCAGGAGGCCTGTCTTTCCATAGCATAAAACTTTCAAGTCAAGAGGATTAGCCTAACGCTGTGGCAATATCATCTAGAATACCCTTAGCTTTCAAGAAAAGAAGACATTATTTGGCTTATAAGAGATTAAATGAAAAAATATAATTATTTAGTTGATATGTGAAGTTAAGGATGAAAATTAAGCCACTATCTCTTCATTAACATACATGTAGTTTTGATCATAGCATTACTCAGTTGAGAAGTCAGCTGCTCTGTTTACTTTTGCTTTCATGGTTATGAGGTTAAGTCATCAGAATTCATTTTTTTTTTAGTGGATGATTTGGTTATATTCATCATTTAACACTTTAATGGGCTGTAAACTTTTGCTCTTGGCAACCTGGGAATTGAGTCCATATCAGTGAGTATGTGTGTCTTGTTTTGTGTCTTTTCTAGAACGGGGCTTGATAATGTAACTTCTCAATGACCAAAAATATCCTTCTATGTTTTTGCAGCCTGTATTTTTCAGGGAATGGGATAGAGGAAGATAGAGATGAAGGGGGGATTCCTTCCATACTTGAGAGATTCAGTTTAACCACTGATGACAAGGAAGCAGATGTGTTGCTCTTATGGCAGAGGCAATGGGAGTTTTATCAAATAGACCAGCATAATATTGTTAACCTTTTCACTTCCACCTTAAATCTGTTCAGGCACAGTAGCCCATACAGAAAGAAAGATTCCTTTTCCTCTAGCTCCCCAGTAGATGCACAGTACATTTGTAAAATAATAATGGGAGTTATGTAATGAATGCCTCTCTGGTATTGGCACTTTCTCAGGAAAACAAAATGAGGACACTAAGGATTTCTCAGTACCAGGTATAGAGTAAACAGGGAGAAGCATCTGATGTATAAGTGAAAGCAAGGGAAAATGTTTAAGACTGACAACCGGCCGTAACTTAAGAAATAAAATATTCTCCTCTCCAATAAAAGATAAAATATCAGCTTAATTCTATAAGCCATGATTTTGGTGTTGTCCTGATAGGAAATGATCCTTAAACTTGATCAGTATTTCTGTTCCAAAACAAAAAAAAAAAAAATACAGAAGAGGCCATGGGTTCATCTTCTGCTATAGGGAGATTGCTGCAAGTTACTGAATTCACATACATGTGCTGCAGCAGTTATAACCCAGAAAGTCATTGCTAAGAAAAATTCCACAATGCAGCTATATGCATCGAAATTAACAGGGATGGAAAGCTGAGTAATTTGTGTCGTTCTGAGAAAGCATGCAAAGTTGCAAAGAGAGATGGTTTAAGCCATAGGAACTGGAAAGAAAAAGTGGGTGAAAAGATGGAACTGCTTCTTTAATGTGCAGTGAAGAGAAATTTTCTGACTCTTGTGCGTGTATGTTTTTATTTTTTTAAAAAACAATTATTGAATATGTTTGGTCAGATATAAAAAGTATCCATCTGATAACTGGTGGCAGACAAACCAGTGGATACAGTTACTGAACACCAAAGTGTGCAGCAAATTACAGGAGAGACGGCTGTTGTAGTATAAAATGACTGAAGTAATCTTAACAGTGCCTAGTGAGAGCTAACCTGCTGGCAGACAGGAAAAGCTGCTTTTTGTTTTCATCACCAGTAAGATGCTACAAAAAGTCAGAAGAATATGCAGCAATAGAAAGAGGAACCAATGCAGTAGCATGCTAACTATGGGTAGATTTCCTTAATTTTTTTTTCTCAGGCATTTCTAATAAAAAGAAAACGAAGTCAGGTCTACTGTCTTAGAAGATGGTGACAGTTGAGCAATATATCAATATGGATTGCATTTGCTAAATATCTTTGGACAAAGCATGTCATGAAATATTTAGATGAGAAAGAAGGATTTTTCTTAGTCACAATCAGGCTTTGACTGGTTAAGAGAGTGTCATAGGTCCCTCTTAATTTCAGTTTTCAGTAGCCAAATAATTTATTTGAAAATGTTTAATAGACACAGGAGATGCTTCCAAAGAACTGTGACTCGTAATGAAGGAGTATGTCATTACAATTAATATTCAGAAGATTTACAGACAGGGAAGCCCTCGTCACTTAATCTAGATCAGACAATGTGTCTTACTCCAAACACATCAAGAATGATAGCATTTTGTGACAAATAACAGCCATGTACCACAGAAGCAGAATGAGGTTTAATAAAGCTGGCAGCTACAAGGCATCTTGTCCAACCTCCTCCACTCTGAATATGCAGGGGAGAGATGAAGCAAGCTGAGGAAGGAGCAATTGCATGGCTCTGGTTGCTCAGCAACAATTCCAGCTTTCTGTTCTGTGTATTCGTGCAGGCAGTAGCAGCAGTGCTGTTTCCAGAAAGGTCTCGTGTATTGCCAAGGAGTTAATTCCTCTCTGACGCAGCTGGAGGGTGGGCCACATAGGTACGGGCTGCCTGTATACAGCCCTGAAAGCCCAGGATAACTTGTAACTATGCATTACTGCTGCTTTTGTGGAGTTGAATGGTTTTAGCATTTCATTTTGTAAAATTAAAATTTGAATTCTATACTACTGTAGTGCCAAAGTTATGTGAAGGGAAATGCTTCGTTATCGGCAAGCACAGTTCTGTTTCTCCCTCTAGGTTTCTGAGTAGATGTTTAAAATAACTGAAGGGTGCCAGGGTAGGGATGCAGGGTTGAACAGTGGGGCGGGGGACAGCCTTTGGATGCCTTCTGGCTCTGTGCAGTTGAACAGCTGATGCTGAAAGGCTGCACCTAGTCCAATTTAACGGCACAACAAAAACAGGCACAGTAAGACAAGAGTTCAGGGAAATAACAGCATGGCTTACATGCTGTTGTGTTTCTGGGATACTCAGTGGATGGTAGGGTATTAAGGGTAGTGGATTAAAAGTGAACACAAAGGCTAAATGCAGAGAATGGCATGTGACATTGGTTATGTCTCTTGGGTAGAGAGGGTAGGATGAGTTACAGAAGACTTCTTGAGGGCTCTTTCAAAAAAAAAACCAAACCCTCTTTATTTACTCTGTTTTGAGTACAGATTTGCCTTCAAGTATTTACTCCATTTGTACTCAAATCAGTTGTCAGAGCTGCCTTTCCTGCTTGGCTGAATAAACAAAAGGGAGGTGTCCTCTGTGAAGATGCTGGAAGTGTTCAGGGCTCCTAAAAAATGATGAAGACATTGCTAAAATATCATGATGAAAAATAATATATTAGTTCATAGTATAAAGAATATTAGAAACTTCATGTTCCTGAAGCAATAAATCATAATGTTAGTTGTGTCTTCTAATATATATACCATAACAGACTTTTTTCTCATGGTTGCCATACTGTTGTTCTTGTGCTTTGCACGTGTGAACTCAATAGTGTTGTTAAGGCAGGTTAAAGAATGGCCTAAATTGCACTTTTTACAGTAACTTAAATGAGTTTACTTTTATAAGCAGAACACAAAAGAAGCCGGTATTTTATGATTGAAATATGACTTGAGCCTCTGTATATTGGAAAATAGTTTAGAAAAGAAAATATACCAAGTTTTTCCATAACACATATGAACACAGTGAATTTAAAGAGCCATCAGATATTTACTGTAGAAAAATTGTGTTTTATTTAGCAGGTAATAGTGTCTGGAGCATGCAAGCTACAATTGCTAGGGGATTATGACATCATAGCTTGGATGTGCCATCAGGTACTGGAAGCTGGAGGCATTAGGGTGTAGTTTCTGTTTCATCACTATTTGATTCCTAAAATTTTGTATACCAAGCCATTTTAAACTTCCATCATGGAGAAAATAACATAAATTCTGCCTTTTATGAAGTTCATTTGGCACAGTTTAAGACAAAAAAAAAGAAAAATGTGGAAATCGGGATTTCTCATGTATATTTCTAGTAATCACTAGTTTGAAAAAGAAATAAAACTTGCCTTCTTACTGCTCTGAATTGTTTTCTGTTTCCAAAGTTTTTGACCCCTTCAAGAAAAATGCTTATTATGTGTGGTGAACTGTTTATTGATATAAAGTAGGTTTAGAAACACAGAACTCCTCTGTATTGAATAAGTTCTTTTATTTTAATTTTCTATGAAATTTTGCATGTATTGTACAACGGATATAGAAATGATAAGTTCATATCAATGAGGATTTCTCATCAGGAATTGTAGCTGGTGGCATACATTGACTTGAGTGGTGAAAGATGACTTTTTTTTTTGGGGGGGGGGGGGGGAGAATGGGAAATAAACCATAACAGGAGTGGATTGGACTGGGGGTGTGGAGAAGAGGGGAAGGGAGAGGGCATGCTCTTCCCTGTGTAACCAGGTAGAGAAGTGATGGGTCTCAGATGAGCATGCTCTTGCACTGGCCTGTCAGTGCCTCCAGTGCAGCATGTGGCAATGATAATGATGCCAATGATGCCTCTCTGCCTTGTCTTTTCCTTGGTACCTGTTGGAACTCCCTATTGATTGTTACTGCTTATTAGAGTATATTAATGAAATGTAAATATTGCATATTAGTTGTTAAATCTCTGTGTGTGTATATTTTCCAGTAATGTTCATCAAGCATCTCTATGATGATTTTCTACTTTGTTATGCTTTATGTTTCTAACGTAAACTAAAATTTTCAAAGAGGCAAAGAAAGGAGGTAGTGAGAAAGGGTGATGCTTTTGCCAGAGGGAATGACTTTCCAGGAGAAGCACCATAACAGCCCTGTTGGGATTTGCTGGTGCTGGCCATGGTATGTAACATCACAAGAGCAGCAGCACTGGAACAGTAAATGAAATAAACCTGCCCATGGAGGCTCTGGAAAACACCCCCTTGGCAACTTGGGTGCAAGGTTACAGAGCTGCAAGCAGCAAGCCATTAGTGTTGGTGAGATGAAAACACCTGCAGGTACCTTGCAGTAAGATGGTTTTAGACTTGTTGGAATATAAAAGCTGAGTTTAAATCTACTGAAACATATCAAGGGATTGTTACAGCCTCAGGGGAAAAAGGTGAGCTTCACTGTACGTGTAGCAGCATTATTGTATCTCTCTCCCAGATGATACCGACTAGCCCCTGGACAATTATTTCACTGTGGTGCAGAGGGAATTCCTGCTCAAAGCTATGAAGCTGGGGTTTCACAAGTGTTGGTTTAGCTGCATGCAGACAATGCAGAACTTCAGGGAAAAGCTTTTGGAATCTTACTTTGTTTTCTCAGGAGCACTGTTACAAGAGTATTCAATTAAGAGAGTCCTTTTAAAGTTTGAGGAAAATGTCAATAGTAGGGGTTGGATGTTAACTTCCCCTTGTCCAGGCTCTGTTTTGCTGTATGGAAATCATAGGATCATACTCAGAAGGAGGCACTGAAAGGGCTAAATAAAAGAGGAATCAGTACAATGGTTTGTTAGGGAACAGGCTCCAAAAGTACAGTAAAATAAGTAACCTAAATCTTGGGTTAATCAATAAATAAAGAAAGCTCCAAAGGCTTAGATCAAGAAAAGCATTATTAGAAGATTTCTGATTTCAGAAAGAAACAAAGACTAAAATTTTACCAAGCAGAAAGGGGTGAAAAAAAGTGAGTTATACTGCAGAAAAGAAATATGAAACTATGGCCTGTTATTATTACCTTTTATTTCTCCTGAGAAAGAGAAAAGGTATGAAAGAAGACACTCCCACATTGGCTGCTTAGTGAGAATTCTGTTTTTCAAGTTATAGCTGCTACTACTAAAACTTGCCAAGAGGGTGGGTTTTTTTGTTATTAGTCAAAGAACTGGGTAGCTTAGATGAAATATGTTTAGGTCTTGCACCTCTGTTTCACTGAAATTTTATCAAACTTAAATTGTAAGGAAAAGAATACGTAAAAGTTGCGTTGAGTTGAGTCTTTTTGGTGGTAAATAACTCCAAATGTATAGAATGAAAAATGATTAAGACTTTCTCAAAGTCTACTTTGAAATAAATGTTAATTAAGGTATGATCATAACTTTATCAAATAAAAAACCCCACTTCTGCCCATAATTTTCTACTTTTAAAAATATATGTGTTGAAAGAGTTAATTTCCTTTAATTGTCCATGTATCACTAAATTATGGGGAGGAAATAAGGAAGACATTCTACTTGTAATGTTTTCAGACTAGAGACCCCTTACATAAGCTAGCAATATAGATGAATAAATAACTCTGAGTTACTGTGCAAAAAGAGCCATGACACTACTATCTTTATCCTATATATAATAATTCTTTTCAAAGATGGACTGGTAGGCCCATCACAAACTAAGTTCAGTAGGACTGATCCACAGAACAGCTGGAGGTTTAACTAACTTCCAAGTGACTGATAGAAAACAGCAAACTCAGCATAGCTACTGGATTTGTATTGCTTATGATGATAGAGTACAATGGAAATACCTTATTCTTGACATCTGGAATGACGCAGATATGCTGTGCACAGGTTATTTGCATCTTGATTGCTGTACAGTCCTACTTTAAGGTTTATGGTTGGATTCAGTGATCTTAAAGGTCTTTTCCAACCAAAATGATTCTATGATTCTATAGCTTGCTCAGTATGAGTACAGCAGGTCTTAGCCGCATAGCACCTGTACCGTAGCATAAGATGTGATTTTCTTGTGACCTGTAGGTCAGATGAGTTATTCCTGTGAGTTCAGTGCAGCTGTGAGTGGAGTTTTAAAAAGCTTTAGAGCTATTTAGTTCGGCTGTGTCTGAACAACTGTAATAGCTGTTGATTGCAGTACAAAAGTACTGTTAAACGTACAATGAAAAACCCTGAATTCAGCACAAGTAATCAAAAACTTCAAAATGTTAATATTACTTGTTAAAAGGGACATACAGATTCCATTACTGAAACTATTTTACTGCTTCTGTGTGAATCCAGCTATGCTAATGGCACTGGCAGCTGAGCTTAAGATAGATTTGGGCCATGAAACAACTGGCAAGGCCTGTATCAAATGATCTTGTGTGATTGCCATTGATAGCCAGACAAAAATATGGGTTTTTAAATGACAAACCTTTTTGGTGGTTATTCCATGGGAAAAAAAAAAGTCTTCAAAGGGACACTTTGTTACCAAGCTACCCACAAACATAGAAGGTTAGAACCATCAAGCTTTTATTTATTAATTTACTTATTTTCTTATGTGCTTTGCATATTAGCAAAAAATCTGGCATGAATCTTTAAGGTGTATGCTGCTGTATCCCCTTCCCAGTAAAGCAAAGAAAGAGCAGTAGAATAGAAAAGATGAACCACTACACCACTGTCTTCACTTAAAAAGGTAACAGAGCAGCTTGTAGAAAGCTCTGTTAATACTTGTAAAAGTATTTACTACCTCAAAAAGAAATGAATATACAGCAACATCATTAGCTCGAACTGTTGACCCCATGTGACTGTCAAGCTTCTTAAGTCGCTATTTCTTTAAAAAGTTTCTATCTCAGTTATTTCTGCCCTGCTGCAGAATTCTAATTTAGCAACTTCTTGTAGCAGCATAGATGGCACAGATAGGTGCTTTGTTGTTTTAAGAAGATTGGTAAGATATCAGTGATGTTGGTAAGATATCAATGAGACCCAATGAGGCAGTAAAATAACAAAACTTGGAATCCTGAATGGATTGAATGGATTAGTTATAGTTCTGCAAAGTTAGGCACAAGCCTGATTTGTTGTAAAAACTCGTATTTGATGGCTGACAAAATTTCCGTGTTTCTGTTTGGATCTGGTGTTCTGGTCACACAGACCAGCTAGTCACCCATCTCTGTAAGCATGACTGCTTGTGCTACGAATAGAGATACTGTTAGGCCTTTTGTGAAACAAGCAAGGGAATGTCTTTCTTAGTGGTCAAAAGGAATGTTGAATGCATTTTTGCTATAAAGTATACGTAGTGGTCTGGAGGCATGGTTATCTTGCTCAGTGTGAATTCAGGACAGTGGTAAAACCCAGTACCTACCCAAACCTACCATAAGTTAGAATACCTGCTGTGCAGCATTTCAGTAGGCAGGTGACTTGGATTTCTTTCATGGAACTGCGAGAGCTGGGATTTTTTTTCCATGGAGGGTGACTCTAACTGCAGTTTGATGAAACTCCAAAACAAGGTAGTTAAGCTGTTTTCTAGTTTAGGTCTCACAGGGATGTGATAGTTTTCAAGACAATTTATGCTTTGCCTAATATTTCTCTGCTAATATGCAGAGATATATGGCCATAGGAGACTCAATCTTTTCATTGTAAAGGAAATGTAAAAATACAAAACCGTAACAGGATTTTGTATCTAACGGGAGCTAAAGAACAGCTTAAACTTCATGACCACTCTAAGCTTTGGAATAATATGCAATCAACCTGGGAGGTACCTCGTTCTGACAGTATGTAAAGAAAAAAGACATGTAGCTTGCCCTGCTGAGATGATGGTTCTGAGCTGGGCTTTGTATTTACCTGAGGCAAACAACACACCTCTGAAATTTCTTTGAGAACTGGTCCTTGAACTTTTGAGGTATAAATTAGCACCAGTTATTGAAAAAATATGATGTTGGATGAGTGTACATCTTTTGAATTTAGAGTTCACTTTTAAAATGCATGACTTAATACTAAAGCAGTTTTGATTTAAACACAAAAATGCTGAATTCAAAAATATGCTGACAAATTAATGAATAAGAACATCCTACCTTAGCTTTCTATTGGGGCCTGCAGGGAAGAAACCCAACTTTTATTTCTAAGGTTAAATAAAGAAAAAGTTAAGTAGTCCATGAACTGTTATTACAGTGGTGCTTTATTTGCCTTGCAAGAGCTTGAAAAGAGGATCTTTTAATAGTTTAATGCTAGACAACAGCTACTGAATACCATCATGTGCATTTTCATTGAAGATGGTATCACAGTGTTGTCCCTGTATAGGAACCTGTGAGGGTTCTATAGTTTTCTGAGGTTGCTTTAGGAATGGCTGGTATCTACATGTGTATGTGTGTGTATGCATATGTATATATATATATGTATCAAATGTTAGAGATTTTTCTAACTATAACCAAAGATTTGCTAATCCCTTTTTTGACATAGACTGCCAAAAACTTTTACAGTGACAAAAGAAAAACAAGGGGAGAGTAGTGGAGGTTATAAGAAAGAAAAAGTATAGGCCACTGCATTTATATTTGAAAAATAATCTGTGGTAGTTCGCAAAGTCCTCAAGACTGAATTGTTAATTGGTAAATATTTCTTCCAAGGGAAGTAATCCTCAAGAACTCTTCTAAAAAATGAAGTCCAAGTCTTGGATTCACTTCCATAAGAAACCTTGGATTTACACTGGACGCCTGCATTTCTGACTCAGAAATGTGAGAATGAGAGGATGAGAACCTTAGAGGTTTTTTTCTCTGAGGAACCAGTATGAGGAAGAAAAGGGATGGAAACACATTCTCATGAAATTAACCAACTACCGAATCTTTATGTGTTAAATGGATCCAGCTATGCATATGTGAAGAATAGATGCAACATTTGGGGTGGGTTCCAGACCTCTGTTGAATGTATGCTCATCTGCTACGCACAAGGAAGAGAAATGCAGACAAGCTGGGGAGACTGTAGAGCTTCAGGATTAAGTTTTTCATAGAGACTGATCCTGTTTCATGCTTTATTGAAACCAGAGTGGATAGTCTGCATCTTGCACTTTTCTTGTCCCAGGCCTAGTAGTTGTATGATAATGGAGTAAATGTGTTCAGTGAGCCAGGTAAGAAGAAGAAAAATCTTGCCTGTTTTGCTAGCTATTACTTAAAAAATGAGCATTTATCTACCTTAGTGGATAGTTTGGGGCCTGGTTTTCAGTTCATATGATGTCATGTATCTGTAATTGAGCCCTTATCCAGGGTGATCAGTAATTTCTATATGTTATTCAGTTGTTTACCAAGGTAGAAATAGGGTTCATGGTAGTAATGATGAGCCCAGAGACCACCACTTTACAGGTAAAGTCAAGATTAGGGTTGTTTTTTTGGAATAATATGCAATCAACCTGGGAGGTACCTCGTTCTGACAGTATGGAAAGAAAAAAGACATGTAGCTTGCCCTGCTGAGATGATGGTTCTGAGCTGGGCTTTGTATTTACCTGAGGCAAGGTATTTGCCTACAATGAATTTTCATCTGCCACTCTAACACATAGTCTTGGAGGGTTCTGTAAAATTTGTTACTGTCTGCAAATTTGTTACTCTTGCAGATTTTCCCTTTTCTATCTGACTCTGGAGAGCTCCATTTATACCTTACACCTGTTACTGCAAGACCAATTCATTTTATTTCCATGATTTCCTTCTCAATATTTGAGATCTTTATTTCTGAAGGGTCATTTCCCTAATGCTTTTCCTAAAAGCATTTGACAAATTTATCTTTTGGAAAGCTTTTCGCAAACCCAGGTCATGTAGATCAATCTTCTTTACTCTAATGCTTATTAAACCTTTTGGTGAACCTCAGCAGTTCATGATGAGTATTTCTCCCTTTCACAGAAACCTTGTTGACTTTTCCTTGGGAAATTCAATTATTAGAGCTGTCTCTTAATTCTATTCTTTATTATAATGTCTGTTATTTTATGTAGCCAGGCTTCCTCGTCAGTTATTTCTCATTCATCTGGCTCTGCAAGTATGCGTTTTATAATCCATTGACCAATACTCTGATACTGATGAAGAATATATGTCACATGAAGCAGTTTTGCTCTTTTTTCTTTGAGTTCCTTGAGAATTTTTGGGTGGCTATCCATCTGATGCATTACTTATAATTGATTTTTTTTTTTAATGTATATTTTTCAGGTTATAAACTTGTCTTCTGAGCATTAATGTGTTGCTATTTAAGTGGGAGGTTCCTATGAAGGAAATACTGGACTTTTCTGCAGTAAAAATGTATACAAATTTAGTGATATTTTGTTGTGTTCTTGCAACATTATAATTTTTTTAAGACATTCTGAGATGTTTCCTACTTCTGTGACACACTGAAAGGGACCTCATTATCAGCACTTTGTATTTATTATTAGCTATTATTCAGACCTTTTCGTCTTGTCTTACTGCATCATTGTCTAAGCTGTCAGGGTTTAATTAATCTGGCTTTTTTTCCTTATCATTGTTATTCCATCTTTTTGGAGAATGCTTTCTTGTTTTTACTCTACTGTTTAGCTGTGCTGGCCAACTTCGGCATTTTCTCAAGTCTCTCTTGGTAAAGCTATGCACTTGTTCTGCATTTCCAGTATGGTTTTCTTAAATAGTTTGCATGTTGTCTACAAAGATTTTATTATTTTGACTGCTTCTTTTTACGTTCTTGTTTTTAGTGGTTTCCCATTTTGACATAGCATTTGACTGCATGACATTAATTTTTTTTAACTTCTGTTAGTGTTGTGAGGTTGAATATTATATTTTATTCTCTCTAACACTAATATTTTGAACTTTGTATTGTGCTCTTTTAGGGACAGAAATAGAGGTCGCTTGTTCTCTTGAATGGTGTTTTGTTTGTTTTATTTTTTGTTTGGTTTGTGGCGGGGGGGTTGGGGTTTTTTTTTGTTTTTTTTTTTTTAAGTAAACACACTATGACTTATAATGATGTCTAAAAAGATTTAGTATCAGCATCACAGTCTGAGATGCTATTTCCCTAGTGTACGTGGGGAGAGCTGAGGCTTCTTGCTGATATTGTTCTCTCTGTTCCCTGCCATGGGAGCCCCTCTCATCCCTGTCAGCATGTCATAGTTAATGACAGCTAGTCAGTAATATCATATGCTATGTCTATCATGTTTATGACTGAAACTTCATTGCATTTGCCTCTGGTTGGCTTGCTATATTGTTTGAACATCAAGCTCTTTTACAACAGCGCAGGCTTTTTTTTCCCCCTGTGTAGTAAATACTTTGATGTATGGCACAAGGTACCAATGATATCTTTCTTATGTGCAGTTTCTAGTGCCATTCTTGTAGCCATGTCTTTGTTCAAAGATAGCATCCCAGTTCCTTTGGCTTTGTTTCTAGGACTTCCCTTGTAGAAGGTGATAGGCACTTGTTTCGGTTTTCTGTTTCCTGTTCAAAGGACAATATCTGTTCCAGCCTTTCGATATGATTTGTGGAGTGGCAGGTGGCAGTCTCTGTTCTATCACGTTAGGATTCCCTGTACTGCATACAAGTGGATATGTATTTTGAGACCACATGATCTTTAGGGCCTGATAGCTTTCCTCAGGCGAGGTGTTAAAAACACCCCTCTAATGTTTTTAAAGAGTAAAAGCCACAAACTGTACCTAATTTTTTTCTTCCAAACGCATTCCCTTCATTTCAGGAGTGACCCCAGCTACCAGTGCATCTGGATCTTGCTTCCTTTCTGGTCTTCAACTGCATGTTGAGAATTTATCATGCTCTTGATGATGGGGATGCTTGAAGAGCCTTAGGTAGTGAATTTTTGGTTTTGATCCTTACTCTAGTGGAAGCCGATGGCCACAATGTCCTCATAATTGATAATGAAAAAGGGCAGAGAGGGTGTGAGATTCTATAGTTCCTTGAAATGGAATATGTATTACTTGCACTGCTATGTGAACTGAAAGTGTCTGTCCTCACAATGATGTGTCTCCATTTGCTAAGATGCACACAACCTGTCTGTCTTGGTAAACACAAACCTAATTTTTCATCTGTCTACTTAATTTATTTAGTGTTTTATCTTTAAATTTTATTTTCTTAGTAGTGCATCAAATAGGCAAGTAGAGCCTGGAGAATAAATGTCTTGCCCAAAGCAAAACAGAGAATTACACTAAAACTTCCTACATGGTAATGCTTAAAGAATTAACTTACCATCTTTCACAAGAAAAAGCTTGTTGGGCAGCAAGATGATGTTATTTTAAGTTAAAATCTTATTTGTGTCTATTACCTCATCAAACAAGTAAGACGAAGAGAAGTAATTTTTCAGCTGTGATAGCCTTTTGTCGTTGCTTACTTGTTTGAGCTGAAGACGTTAGGTGGCTGTCAAATTGTACATTCATTAGATATTTAAGACAAAAGCATTTTTTTTTGAGTGACAAGCAACACTACAAGTGATAATCTCCAACCTCAACTGTCAAACTTCATATAGACTGTGTTTTCTGGTCTTGTGAAAAACAGCATAAAATAAACATATGCTTTCAACTTTCAACCACTAGATGGTAGCTAACTACTATCTGTAATTACCCATAGTAAAAGAGACCTCATTGCCAAAGCTGTGCAGTACAACACTATCAAAAAAATCTTTTGACATTGTGAAATAAACTTTCATAATTCCTAAACTGAACACTTAATATTTATCTAAAAAACTTTTCTCTAATGCAGTTGATTGTGTGCTTCATCTTTTTACAGGCTTGTGTATGGTCATTTACCCCAAATCTGATTTTATGTTTGTAGGATGCTGAACAGAGTCAAGGCTATCCAGAAACACATGACAGAATAAAATTTTGCTCAGAATGCTGATTTATAATACAAGATTACATATCCTCTTTAATATATATATTACTTTATTAAAAATAATGCAACTTCACCATGCATCTTACACTCCAGAAGCATCTAGGGAGGAAATATATTCTTCAAATTACAGATTTGATCATGGATCACTAATAAAATGAAGACTAAAAGAAGGGTTTTTTTAAGTTCATTAAAAACTGAAAGAAAACTTTTTTATTTCTTGCAAATGCTAATGTTTTTTGTAAGTGTTAAATCTGGTACTATGATAAAACAACGAGTCTTTGTTATTATTTACATGACTCTGCCTTAACAAGAACTGTCCTGTTCAAAAGTCTTTGAAATGAACCTGGATTATTTGGCCCATTTACATAGCCATAATACATATAATACATCCACACTCTGTGTATGTAAAGCAAATTTCTAAATCAGTATTTTTATATTGCAGTTTCAGTAGTTCTCATCTATACCCAACTTAAGGCTGAGCATTAATTGGTTTTGTGGCTTGTAAGGTAAAGAAATGGTACAGGTGATCAGATTCTTGCTTATGGTTACTGACCAAAAGGTTTCTGCATTTTTGCTTGTATTCATGGTGTGCTAAATTGGTTCTCTTGGAAGTCTGGCTTTTGACCCCAGGACAACAATGATGTAACAATGGCAGTTAAGTACTGCCTCAGTCACTTCATTATTTTCAGTTTTCCTTTTTGATGTGTAATGAGATGGAAGAGGACAGAAAGTTGCTTTCCACAAATGTCAAAAATATTTCCATGACTAACCAAGATCAGCAAGATCTAGTACTGTAAATGAAGTCTATGTAAAAGGTTCTGAGTGAGAGATGACTGAAGATATATTACATCTGCAAAGAGGTTTTTTGTGTAAGTTAATATTTGTGATTAATTGATATTATCACATATACGGGTTCACTCCACAGGGTTAGATTATTCCCCAGTGCCATGATTGACAGACATTTTAATTTTTCCAGCCTTTTAAGTACTGTAAAAATGCCGTATTCCAAGTTACCTGAATGACTGAGATTTCTGGAATTTGAAGACTATTCCTTTTTTTGATGACAAATGAGCTGACACATGGTTTGTGGGGCTTGCCACTCACAAACAAGAAAGAACTAGCTGAAGATATGGAGGTCAAGGGAAGCTTTGACTTCAGTGATCATGAGATAGCAGAGCTTAAAAATCTGAAGAAAGTGAGCAATACAACCAGTAAGGTCACAACTTTAGACCTCAGGACAGCAGATTTTTTACTTCTTTGGAGATCTGCTTGGAAGGACTTCCCTAGAGGGAACTGGGACTGAGAAAAACTGATCTGCAAGGACAGGTCATTCAATGTGCAGAAGGAAGAGCAGGCCTTGCAGAAGGCCAGCTTGGATGAACACAGAGACCCTGTCTGAGCTCAAACATTCAAGCTTCCGTAGAAGGCAGAATCAGGGATGAGCCACCCAGGAAGAATATAGAGACAATGCCTGAGTATGTGGACATAACAGTTAAAAAAGCTAAAGTTCAGCTGGAGCTCAAATATGTGAGGCTGGTAAAGGGAATTGAGAATAGCTTTTCTAAGTACACAGGCAGCAAAAGAAAATGTAGGCCCTCTGATCAGTGGGACAAGGGATTAAGCAACAAAGAACAGGAGAAAGGCTGAGGTATTTAGTGCCTTTTTTATCTCAGTTTTCACGAGTTGGGTTTGCTCTCTGAATTTCCAGGTCTTTAAGTCTTCCTTCTTCAAGCTTTCTTCTTCAAGCCTGAAGAATGTATGGAAATGAAGGATGACCCATGATAGACAAGGATATTGTTAGGGAGCACTTAAACCAATTGGATGTATGGAAGTCCATGGGATCAGATAAGGGGCACCTAGTGGTGCTGAGGGAGGAAACCAATGTAATTTTGAGGCCCTTCTTGTCTTTGAAGACTATGATAATCTGGAGAGGTTCCTGATGACTGAAAAAAGACAATGTCACACTCATCTTCAAAATGGAGAAAAGGGAAGATCCAGGGAATGACAGACCAGTAGGGGTAAACTGTTCTGGAAGCCTTTTTATAGTACAAGAAGGACCAAGAAGATGATTGTGAACAGCCAGCATAGATTTACCAGAGAGAGTTGAATCCTTCATGACCATCCTGTTTGCCTTCTATGAGGAGTTGTCAGGCTATGTAGACAAGGAGAAACCAGTGGTGGTGTTCTTTATCTCCACTTTAACAACTGTGTCCAGCAGGTGTAGGAAGGTTCTCCTCCCCCTCTACTCTGTCCTAGTTAGACTACACCTGGAGTACTGTATCCAGTTTTGGGCTCCCCAATTTAAGAGAGACAGGGATCTACTGGAAAGAATCCAATGGAAAGCTACAAGGATGATTGAAGGACTTGAGCATTTCCCCTTTGAAGAAAGACTGGGGGAACTGGGGCTGTTTAGTCTTGAGAGGAGAAGACTGAGGGGGGACCTGATTAATGTCTATAAATATCTGAAGGGTGTGTGTCAAACGGAAGGAGCCAATCTCTTTTCTGTAGTGCCCAGTAATAGGACAAGGAACAATGGGTATAAACTTGAGCATAGAAGGTTCCACCTCAACATGAGGAGGAACTTCTTTACTGTGAGGGTGATGGAGCACTGAAACAGGCTGCCCAGAGAGGTTGTGGAGTCACCTTCTCTAGACGCTTTCAAAACCTGTCTGATGTGTTCCTGTGTGACATGCCCTAAGTGATCCTGCTTTGGCAGGGGGTTTGGACTTGATGATCTCTAGAGGTCCCTTCCAATCTCTAACATTCTATGATTCTATGAATATCCTTAGAGTTAGACTGGTGATATATGGACTGAATAATTGCCTGATAATTTGGGTGGAAAATTGTCTGGACTAGCAGACATCAAGTGGTACCAAGTCCAGTTAGTGACCAGTTGCTAGTGGTGTCCCTCAGGAACTGATACTGAGGCTAATGCTGTTTAGCATCATTCCAAATGACCTAAATGAAGGGACAGAGTGCATTCTCTGCAAGACTGTTGATGATAAACTGCGAGCAGAGGGTGATATGTAGAGACCAGGGCTGCTATCTGCTGTTCAAACAAACCTGGACAGCCTTGAGAAATTGACTGACAGAAACCTCAGGAAGTTAAATGAAAACAAATACAAGGTCTTACAGTTAGGATGGAATAGTGTTGTATGAGAGTACAAGCCAATGACAGGTTTGGAGAGGGACTGAAGGGTTCTGTTCCGCACCAAGTTGAATGGCAGCCAGTAGTGCACATCTTGGCTAGGAATGCAGACCACAGACAGGGCTGAAATAGCCAGTTGGTTGACAGAGCAAGTTCAGCAGTGGGTAACCAAGATGGGCAGGAAGCTAGAGTGTGTGATGTATGAGAAAGTACTTCAAGAACTGGGTTTGTTCAGCCCTAGGAAGAAAAGGCCCAAAGGAAACTTTACGGCAGCCTACAATTGTCTAATGAGAGGGTGAAGAGAAGACAGAGATGAACTTTTCATGAAGGTATATGGTAATAAGAGCTGGAACATGGGAGATTCCAGTTAGATGGGAACAATATGTTGGGTGGTCAAACACTGTTATAGTGCCCAAGAGGCTGTAGAATCTCCATTCTTTGAGACATTCAAAACTCAACTGCACATGTCTGTGTTAAAAAAAAAAAAAACAAAAAACCAAACTTCTATTGATACATAACAAAGTTAATACTGTTGGGCTGAGTTTTTACAGTAGAAATCACATTCATCCTGCAAAGAAGTAAATAATTCATCAGTGTTCTGAGTATATCCAGGAATTATCTCAATGTGTAATATTTAATAGATGTTCAATTTTAAAAGAGTAGCATTAGGAGAAAGCTACAGGTATTTACTTTTACACTAAATGCAATTTTCTTTTTCAGACTTTTTCTTTCAAATGTATACACGATCAGATTTGACTATAGTAGGTGTGAAAAATTGTATGGAAATATTAGATAGTATGGGAAAAATGTTTTTACCTGTGTGATTTTTTTCAACACTGAGGTCATCAAGTCATTTTAGACATGATTTGCATTGGTATGAGTGAAAATATTTAGGGGTGTTCTAATTCTGCAATAGTTGTATAGTTTTCTTGTTTTTCTTATTTCTCATATTGGAATATTAATTTGTTTGGGGTTTTTTTTTACATTTTAAAGAAGACATCAGATTAAATTCTGTCACTGAATTGGAAAAAAAATAAGGCTATTTTAAGAAGAAAAAGGCTTAACATTCCTTTGTTGAAGAAAAATTGCTGTGTTAAGCAACCATTGTACAACTGAAAAATAATTGAGTCTGAATGTGTCTGTATAAAAAAAATATGAGTAGAAAACGTGGTAATTTGGCAGCTTGTAGGTAAAAGCCATTTGAAAGCTGCTTGACTGTTGTTGCTATATATTTAAAGAGTCATCTGTGACAAGGAAACAAAGATGTCTGTTGACATGAGGATTACTTAAGAAGGCTAAACACAAATCAGATAAGCAGTTATAAAATTGACTTTTGCAAATGGTTATGTTGCCCTTGAGCATGATGAATTGTATCAAGCAGTGTTTGTATATAAACAATATCACCTTAACAACACTGTGGTTGGTAGCAGTAATTTTCAGCTCCTAATATATAGGCAGTAAATGCTGGTGGTTAGAGACCTGTAGTTTCTAAAGTAGTCAAATTTAGTTTTCAAGTAATTTAAATGCACATTAGAGCTGAATTTTAAATACAGAGACAAGGTTGAGCTAAGTCAAATAAGAGCTAATAGTTGCTGGCTTTTTAGGTCCTTTATTTTCTAGGTGTTTTTTGTGGGGTTCCTACAGATAATGAAACGGACAGGAACAAGTGGTTGGGGAGAGAGTGTAAGATGATGTATCAGGAAGCTTGCTCCATGGTTTAAGACTTATTGCTGAAAAAGAGTACTTAATGCTTATATTGAATAGTACAATGTTTAGAGCTGGAAGAAAGCAACTTTGGAAGCAGAGCATTGGTAGAGTTATAAAGGTAAGGCAAACTGAACTTTGGGGGAGGATGACACTAGTAACTATAATTTGAATAAGGGTGTGAATTGGGGTGGGTAGAAAAATGTATGTTTTCAAATTGTGTAAGTGGATGATACTGGTTTCACAAAACCTTTTAATTACATCAAAATGGATGAACTTTGCCTTTTAAAGCAAAACCATAGTATTTGGGATAGGTATTTGTCATGAGAGGTTTTTTGTGGGTTTTTTTTTTGTTTGTTTGGTTTTGGTTTTTTGCGTTTTTTTTTTTTGGTGTAATTGGTGTTAATTGATAGGGTATCAATCAAGGCTTAGTTGTGCAACTTGTTTTGAAAGGTAAATTTGCACTGGGTGATATTTATGCATTTGACTGCTGATGCTTGTATCTTGTCCACATTGTTGCAGTGGTCTGGTAATTTCGTAAGTGTTATACCAGTACAATAGAGAGCTTGATATTAGATGTGGCAAAAAACCATGGGTGGGCTCAGCTACCAAGGAAAGTTGACATTTAACTTCACTGTTCTTATACGTGTAAAATGGGAGTGGATTTTTGAAGGCACTATGTAGCATTTGAGAAACAACAATGAATGTCATTAAGACCTTTAGACTAATTTAAGAAACTGGTTATTTGAATAAATTGTTCCTGAGTGAATGCAATACTATACCAAATGTGGGAAAGCTCTGACTGATGTTTGAGATTTAAGAGTTAGCTAAGGGGACTGCCATAATTCCACAGGGTATCTGTTTTTTGGAGAAGAGTGAATAAAAAGACGTGTATCTATTGAAAACTCTGGATACTTGCAAAAATGGCTTGCAATTTACTTTTACAGGGAAATCCATGAGCAAAGCTTATGCAATATAAAACACCTTAGCAAGTTGAAGGAGAGACAGGAATACCCTGTTGGTTAAATAAGTTTTGGATAAGACAGTAAATTAACAATAGAACACTCTTAGGTTTTGACTCTTTACTATTGAACTTCCTAGGAAATTTCAAGTGTCTTGCTCACCCGTAAGACTTTGATCTGAGTGTGTCTAAATTCAGTAAGGCACCGGATTCAGACAACTAAATGAATCATTTAATTGATAAACTATGTTCAGGAACAAGTTTTATCTCATGCAGTTATAACTTGCATACTGAATAGAATTCATGCTAACTCTATTTGGAGTGTCTTCAGTCATACCAGCAACTGCATTCTGTAATGGAGAAGTTGGTAATAGTCAATATTTGAGAACTGAGGATGTAATTTCAGAGGAAGGGACCCCTGTTTCTCTGACTTCTAATACTTTCTTTTAGTACCTTCTGCTTAAATATATATTCTTACATACTCTTGTGGTAGTTGGAAAACCTTTTGGATTTTTTTTCCCTTAGAAGTTGACTTAATCCCCATTTGCTGATTCAGATTGATGGAGTGATGGTTATGGGTTTAGGCATATGTTAAAATAGATTTAGGAATCTTCCCTTTATTCTACTTCAGGAGAAAATGTCTACTGAAATTAGTTTCCTAAAGTTTTGGTATTTATGTATTAGGAATTCTAAAGTTTTATACAATATTAAAAATTAAAAATCTTCTTATGACTAGAGTTATCATCAAAGAAGGATTTTTTTTTTGATTAATTAGCATGGCTTTGGACTTGCATCTGTGAGGCTGTGTTATATGGGCTTTCTTACCTTCGTAACTAAGAGAGGGGAAAAGAAACCCAGAACTAAATGTGGCTGTGCTGCTGTTCTTTAAATGAAGAATTGAGGTACCATATAAAAACATGTGGACAGTCGTTCTGGATATCTAAATAAGAAAATACTAATCTCTTGTAAATACTCTTCCATATGGATCCTCTTACAGCATGGGACATTATAGGCAACTTTGTTGTATGACCTCAATTAGAATTGCAGATGATACTTTTCAGGATTTGCATGTAAGAGCTACTGCACCTACCAGCAACTTCTCTCCTACCTACAAAATGTTACCTTATGTGTTTTAGCAGTCCTTCCATCTTCAAATCCTACTCTTTCAGTGCTCTATTAAATGATGTTTAATTGAATTACATAAACCTGCCTGATGTTGGAATAAAGTTAGCATCTTGAAATCCACAGTCTGAATTTTGAAACGGGTTAGTGAATTCCTTTACTTGAAGTCTTGGTTCTTATAAAAAGATTGAGGGCCTAAAAGGCACCTCTATGCAAAAACTGGGCAGGAAATGTATCTGGAATAGAAATCTCGTTCTTCCATGACTATTTTGTACATTTAGGTCTGGTCTTTAAAGGGGGGTGGGGAGTGAGGGGTGGTGGTGGAGGGAGGGGGGTGGAAAGAATGAGAGGTAGAAAGCTCAACATTTTCTTGCAAATCATCCTCTGAGATTTCTAATACTAAGTAAATAATATCTTTAAAACAGTGTTCTTTACGTAGTATGTGATTGGAAACATATTTTGACTGGCTTCTAGTCTAGCTTTTGAGTGTTTTTAAATATTTAAATTAATGACTTGCTATTGAAAGCACTGAAATGAGGTTTCTTCTTCTCTGGGGACAACATATTCCTAAATGTGAGGCAGAAGTGTCTCTGATGACAGCAACAACTGACAAGTGAGAGTCTGTGACTGGGGAGCACTTAATTTGAGAAGGAGAAATAGTTCTTGGGAATGGCAGTTCATCAAAATATGGAAGCCTGACAGACAGGGTGCATTCTTGAATTGCATTGTAGCAGCTATCAGGAAAAACCTGTGTGCAGTTTGCATTAATTAGAGATATATCCACCAGAACAATGCAAATGCCTTCCAGAAGTGACATGTGGTAAATGAAAGTGAATGTCTTAATCTTCATAAAACTATAGCTTTACTACATAGATAATAATTCCCTGTTTTCTCTAGGTACAGTTCATTAAAAGAATTCAATTTAGCTAGACTTTTGAAGTTCTATGACGTGTTAATGAATGCTCTTGCTACTGGACTTAGACATCAAATATTGGCTAATACTATGTAAACAGCTATGCACAATAGCTAGTGTATTCGTTATAGGGCTTGAGAAACTGCAGTTAAAGGTTTGGAAAGCAATAAAAGAACTGAAACACACACCCTGGCTGCCCACTTTGTGAAGAAAGCCCTCAGTGTTTCAGTCTACATAATCAGCAACTTGTAGAAGAAATAGGGGCTATGAACATGTCAAGGGTCATCTGTATATGTGGAGTTAGGAACAGATATTTGATGTAAGGTGAATACCTGTGTAGCAATATATTTGGA